>CAJQZN010035136.1:0-11651 GCA_907164685.1 Colias eurytheme | reverse complement strand
CTTGGGCATCTTTGGAGGAGGCCTTTACCCAATATGGGGTTTCTACAAGCACAATGAAAATATAAGTGTATAAATATGTACATATTTATGTAACTACATAATTATAATTATAATACATAATTATATAACATAAAGTAAAAATTATATTTAAATAACAAATGAACGGCTATACTTACTACATAATATAATACAACAAAACTTACCTTTTTAAATGTATAAATTTACGAACTAAATGTAATCATAGATTAAAAAAATGTTTTAAATAATTGAAACTTGTAAAAATGCTTAAGTAGAAAATAAAAGGCTTTTTATTTATTATTGATGAATAATCCAAACAATGAAATTAAAGGAAAGTAAAAGACCCAGCATGAATACTGATAATGTCTTCGATATCAAATATCGATAAAACTAATTAATCGTTCTTGTAAAATACAGTCACATTTTAATAGATTGCTGCTCGCCCTGACTCTGCCTGGCTGCACTATTTTTTGTGTTTCGAATATAATAAATAAACAAAAGTTTTGGTTTATTGTCGTAGTCCAAGCGTTAACAAATCTAACAAAATAAAAATCAATAAAATTCGTTTTAATGTTTTTTTATTCATGAGTGGTGTTGAGTAGATATAGCCCCGGTCAGTGGACTGTAGATTTTTCTTATTTATTCGCAGGATAGTTCCCACTTGATGAATGAAACTCGCAGTGATCTCAGAAGGTGCTTTATTTTCTTAAGCGATTACAGGTGCTGATTTATTCGGAAGTATCTAACTATCAACTTTATAAAACAATTATTTATAAATTGATATTGATTACAGTAATTTCATATTGAAACTGATATTATCAAACCCAGCCAGATACTGTTATCCAATTTAAAAGTCTAATTACCTACTTTAAAACGTTCTTGTCGAGCAAAACAAAGAAGCTTACGCGAATAGAAAGATACGGAACAAAACAACAAGAACGTTGACATAGACACAAAATAAAGTCGCTCTATTTTGTGGCATAGACAACAAACATGACAATAACTGTCTATTGAACAAGTTCCTTATACAACTAGTAGAACCTATAGGTAAGTACTAGATCTAAGAAGTCAAGTGGATTAAGCTACATTTATATTGTACTAGCTTCCGCCCACGACTTTATACGTGCATCCTCGTTTTTCCCGTTCCCGCAAGAATTTCGGGAAATCCTTTCTTAGCGGATGCCTACGTCCTAACATCTACATGCATGCCAAATTTCAGCCCGATACGTCCAGTGGTTTGGGCTGTGCGTTGATAGATCACTATATCAGTCACCTTTGAGTTTTATATATATGTAGGTCGGTAATTAGGTGAGGTTTCTAATCATCAAGTCATATTAAAGTTAAAAAATGCATGCATTGAGTAGATAATTTATATAAATGATGATGATGAGTACTACTTGTATCGGATATTGCTTTAAAAGATTATAGTAAAAAAATAACGTCAGAATTTAACAACTTATCGAATAAATCTACACATAACTTATCCCGTCCACATATCTTCATAGAATTTCATTTATAGACATAAATGACATAAATGGTGCTGACACTACGGTTGTAATATTTTACGGGACTATATACATATATATAAGATCCTAAGCAACCAGAGAAATACAATTCAGAAAGATTCTTCATGCCGATGTACAACGCGCCTGACGCCTTTGTTCGTTTCAACGTCAGACGAGCGTCAGACCTAGATTTTATGTGGGTGAAAATCTTATTCTATGTTCTTTAACATAATATAGGTACCTAAGCTTCATATAAGTACATAATTTACCCTTATTTAACTGGGAAACCTTCCGAGCATAAAACAGCGCATTAATCTAAAATAAACTTAAAATTGACTCAGCAAAGAGTAAGATTTCATCTTCATTAAATTTGTGATTTCAAGTAACAATATTTTCCTTTCTTCGTACACGGATAATAAAATATTAACATTGTTTTAAAGGTTTCCGGAACGCGTGGTCCGCAATGAAAGCTACTACATCAAACATTATCCGGAGATACGAACTTACCTTGGGCGGTTTGGGAACAAAACCGCAATTCTCATATAAAAATCTAATAACGGGTTATATATTTCAGCTTATTTCAATCACGTAGGTACTGTTACAAAATACGGAAAATTTTGAGTAAAAATCAATAACTACCTTCCTTATGATAATTTGTTAGAGAAAGCTGGATTCGCCTTTATTATTATACCTACACTCGTTTCCTTGGCATCGTTTGCATAATCATGTCAATCAATCTTTAAACATGAATTAATTTTATAAATAAGGGCGTTTTGTGCAAAAATATTTTTTTGTAAACCATTGCCTGCCTAACTACTGAAGGGACTGTAAATTCATGTTATAACTGAAGTAGCCACTACAAAAGGATTTAAAAATTGTATCTCCAGGAAAGTTTGTAGCGCTATTTTGTAATTTTTCAACTTAAAACCTTACAAGTTGCTATCATTCAGTTATTAAAGACTTGCTTCAGACTTTTTAATCCGACTTTTAAGAGTAGATATTGAATTGAAAATTATATCTTATGAGTTATGACAAATATAATATAAGTGTGATTTTGATTTTCAAAAATACCATATAGTTGCTGATTCATTGTAAGTATATATATAAAATTATATTTATATTCGTGTTAAATTTGCATATCGTTCCGGGATGCTCGTTTATAGGGGTCTAGCCGTTTAGGATGCCCACTAAACAATGTGTTTTATTTATGGTAACAAAAAACAAAGTAGCGAATGAGGACGGTGAAATTTCAGCTTTAATAAATACATGAACTGACTTGTAACTTAGTTCTTTATATTAATGTTAAAATTAAATTTTTATTGATATATTCTGCCATCTTTCTTTGAGCCTGTCTCTGAATATCTTACTTCTTTAATAGGTCCTTGCTGCAAAAATATCCGGTTAACCCAATACAATTACACATAAATTGTAAAATAAAAGCTTCTTATTCCCGTATTTTTCCAATATAATCGACTCCTGAGCGAAACAGCCGTAACACGCCTCCCATATTGCTTGTCACTGCTTTGCTGAGTGATCCTGTACACGACAATACAACGCTATTCAAGTGGAATGCTAAACCTGATTAGATTAGTGGAATTAGAATCACCACCTGTCGGTATCGATTACATGCTCTGTACAATCCTGCATGCCATTGGACGCAAACACGACGAGGGCATTATGTTCTTGACAAATTCTACAGAATAGAACATTACTATTAAGTATATATTATAATTATATTTTACTACCTATAATAACTCCACATAGTAACTACAGACAGTTAAGAATTATATTAAAACAATTCGGTCCATTTGTATTTTAAACTGCAAAATTGTTAGAATTTTTACAGTTTGCAGACGTGACAATTGTGCAGTTGATAATTTCAAAATAATCAGCTTTCCATATTGAGTTCAGTAACGTAACGATCAGACAAAAGGCAAATTACAAATTTATTTGCATTTAAAACGTGATGTTTTGTTTTTTGTTCATGACATTTTCCAATCTTCATTTCTGCAACGTGGTCTCAAAGACAACAAAATTGGCGTTTGTTGGACGAGGTTAATAGCAAAAATATCCAATCTTCAGAAATTTGGTTGATGTGTATAAAGATTTGCATTTTAAACATAAGAAAGTCGATGAAATTGAGATGCATTAATGTCGGAATAATCGTAGATAGATACTTATATTCTCCACATTAACAAACGTAGAACCATCATAACCTTTTTCTTCGTCTTCTAATAATTATATTATGGACGGACTACGCTAGAACTGACAAATTAAAAAGATACACAATGAATGTTTTTAAAAATATTATTTAATATTTAAAAAGCTTTCGTTGTTCTTATTTACCTACTCCGTACTCGTATATGCCAACAGACTCTGATCATAGTGCAGTTATGACCACATGAGTCCTGTTAACTTCTATATTGCATTCTTCACAACAAAATTAACAGTACATAATTACTTCACATTGTATTAAATTACCCTAAGTCTGTAATATTACAAAACTTTCTGTCACAAATCCAAAGATAAAGTTTCATCTTGCTTGATTATTATTCGCGCCAGATATTTCACAAAGTAAAAGTAAAACGACTACAAACTATTCGCAAGTAGAAGTTATCGTAACTTTGTTATTATAATAATGAAAACCTTTTAAAACATTTTATTTAAGGTACTGAAAATAACAATACAAACTATTGTGGAACTATACAATGCCCCGGTTGCCCAAACGCTGAACAAACTTAATAGCATGGCCTTTACCCTAAACAATTCTCGGCTTATTTGGTATCGGAGTAAATGTTTATATAATAGATATCAGAGAAAATGTTAAAACGGTTTTCTTTAGTTCAATTTCTTTTGTGTAATTACCGTGTGTGGTTCATATACGTAAAGGAACTAACTGGAATAGCTATCAGGGAGGTGAAGGTACGGATCTTGAATTTAAGTGATCTTATTTAGTAGCGGGCAACCGATTGAGGCGCCCCGTGTTCCAGCCTGCGCGTGTTAGGAATGGACAATGTTTACCTGTTCCAATGTTTTGTCTAATTTACCCGGAACTCTATATTGGATCTAATTTTGCGCCATTCGTAAGTAATGGCGGTGTTTATGGGAAATTTACAAAACGCTAACAAATATTTTAAGAATAATTTATTACGAGGTACAATTTACAACTAATAGAGAAAAAAATGTTCAACGCCCGAAGATTTATATTAGGTATACACTAGACAATATACATTCACTCAGTCTAAATATTATATTCTTCGTGTCTATATCTAGTTCTTTCATATTTGCAAACACATTTTACAAACGACTTATAAATTGTCGACATGGAATTTATCCAGAGAAAGATATCCTTGATCTGATTTAGTAGAAAACTTCTTCTGTAGTTACAAGTCAATGGGTAAAGTTTCCCTCAATCTGATCATTCGCGTTTGATAACATACAAAAGAGTAGAAGTATTACTAAAATATACCCCAAATGTAAACCTCCTAAATATATTTACAATTTAAATTAATATTGAAGGTAAGAGAGAACTAAAGGACTTGTTAATATTGTTTAAATGAAGTAAATAACGCCCTTGTTGCTTGTTTATTTGGCACGGTCTAACTGTTAAATGATTTCTCGAGTTGTATTCCTTTGTTTGTAGATATTTATAACATCAATTATAATACAATATTGGTTTATTGAATCGTATTAATACAATGTGGAATTTTATTCATTATATCTAGGTACTTTCAATCGATAAATTAAATTTAAAAATAAATTTAAAAATTCGAAAGCTCATTTATGTTTTTAAAAATCTCCGAGAAGTCGCAGATCGTGACCTAATAATTAAAGTCTACAATGCACTATGTAAGCCACTACTAACCTATTGCTGCAGTTCTTGGGGAGGTGCTCCAAGTACCAATATGTTAACTCTGGAACGGGCTCAAAGAGCGGTATTGAAAGTCGCCATTTCCAGGCCTTTTTATTTTGGTACATCAGAGTTATTCGCTGAATGTGGGGTACTAACTGTAAGACAACTCTTTATTCAAAAAATTCTCTTAAATCAGCACCGATTAATCAGTTCTAACCCTATAGGTAAAAGAAGGAAAGATAAAGTCTTCTCTAAGCCCAAAACAAGCACTAAACTTGCTCAACGCCAGCAAACATTTCTTGGACCTCTCATATACAATAGAATGGCCAAAGATATTGTAGCTCTGCCTTCGATGTCCATAAGAGATGCCAACAGTGCCATAAGAAACTGGTTGATTGAGTGTGATTATGAAGCTATTGAGAGAATGCTTAAAGTTATTGTCTGATCCATGTTATTTTCTCTGTCTTGCCACAAATCGCACACACACACGCACACACACACACACACACACACGCACGCACACACACACACACACACACACATTTTCACACATAGTTACACACTTATAAATAAAGGCGTTAATATAGGCGCAGATTTCATTTAGTTTATAAATTAATAAATAATAAATAATAAATAAAAATGTAAATTTAATCTTAATATGTATATATCGGCGATGGCTGGATTATAGGACTATGTGGGCTGGTTATATCCTCTACATTGGGCGTCTTGGGTAACTTCGAGCATCAAAAGACATAAACGGAATCTTACACTGACAATCACTTATGAACTGAAATGAATACTTTGTATAGCGAATCTAAACTCAAACTAATATAGAGACTGATATAGACTCGAACAGACAAGTCCGCTCGGCACGAGCTCCAACACTTGAATGCCCGTCCGCTACCACGGCCATGTCCAAGTGCACTTCGTGAGTCATGCGCTTGCGTTCAGTAATATCAGGGGGGGGGGGGGATCTCCGACACGGCCATCTCTGACGATCACACGTCCTCGTGTGAGGTCTCTGCAAAGACTACATACTCACAGTATCCTGCTCGGCCATACTGATTCTCGTCAACCATTTTAGGTCGTCACTAAAACAAACAATCATTATTGATCAATCAGCGCCGCACCAACAGCTCTCCTCAATTTCGCACCTACGAAACGAGAATAGCTATGAATAACGTCGCACCAACGACTCATGTCGATTTCGCACCAACGAAACGAACACAACACTGAATAATGTTAATACAATGACTCACCGCAATTTCGCACCAACGAAATAAATAAAGCACGGAACATCGTCGCTACAACGACACACCACAATTTCGCATCGACGAAATGAGGCTAACACTTAATAACGTCGCTACAACGACTCATCTCGCTTCGCAACAACGAAAACAAGGATATCTCAAAAGGTCGTCGCTACAACGACTCATCTCGTAAACGCACCAACGTAAACAAGGACAGCTCTAAATGTCGTCGCTACAACGACTCATCTTGCTTATGTGCCAGCGAAAGCAAGGATAGCCCATCGCTACAACGACATTACTCGTTAACGCACCAACGTAACGAAAAACAAGACAAGAGACAAATGGCAACTGCATCTACTACCACTCAACCACGGCACTCAACAAACGGCACTACAATGCATTACAAAATCCAGATAAAGCATTTTACATCTCCCCTTTTACACAAAGCTATTACGTCATTTTAACTATTACCACTACTAGCTACTACTAATAACCTCATGGTCGGATATTTTCCTGACTCTGTTGTGAGGATTTTGGAATTGAATGATTTGAAACGGCACTAATAACCTCAACAATTTTAACCCGCCATTGGTGACGTGAATTTGACTTACAGCGTTGGTGACCCCGGTCTCACGCACCGGGGTTTTTGACTACGAGTTTATCTGTAATTTACGGTTCATGCTACTTTTCATTGGGATAGATATAAAATTTGATCTTTTATTGTCAATAAAACATAGGTATTTAATAAATCAAATCTCTTTTATTAGCATAAGACAACATCTTTGAAATAACTAAAATTGTCAAGTATTTTAACAAAGTTTTTATAAAACTCAAAAATAAAGCATCAATCTTAATTATTTAACAGTAAAATTAGGCTTAGTCAGTCTTATGACACTGAAAACATAAAATGAAGTAACATAAATGGTAATACTTCGACCAAAAAAAAAAAATATACAATACTAAAATCACTCATCTTCAACAGCCAAACAACTAGAGCAAGTTATTCGTACTACGTGCGATCTGGTTCGAAATTATCTGGTTCGAAGTCACTTCCAGATTCACTTTCCGATGACGTTTGTAATCTGTCCTCATCAGATACTGCTTCTTGCAAAAGAGCCTCGAGACGACACTGATTACTTTCGTAAGACATGCTGAAACAGTGTTCACAATTTGAACAAAAAACACGGAATTTCTTGTAAAATATCGATCAAATCTAGCAAAACGCTTACTAATAATAGAATTATATGATTAAACTATAAATTACAACAACAGCTTTATCAAAATAAGTAAAATAAAAAAAATACACAATAACCATTTTACTTACTTAGTTGGTGACGCCGGTCTCACGCACCGGGTTGGGGCCAAAACTCAGTAACGTGCGCCCGCGTTGCTGTCGTGGGGTAGGGGTAGGGTAGGGGCCGCGAAATTAGGCAGCTACTCGAAACCACAGTGCAATTCGATAAACGGTGACAAAAATATTTGGGTTTCTTTAACTGCCCGGTCTCACAGACATATGAGGTCACCAATGGCGGGTTAAGCGTATGTGAACTTCAAGTCAAGCTTGCTTTGATTTATTTCCTCAATGTCGAAAAGAAGATTATCACCAATATTAAATTTCCATTAGTTAGCTTTACTTTTATCACAACTTGATCGACTTCATTATCAATTACAGACATTAACCCCAAAGTCTCCTTTAACAAATAATAGCTCCTTCAGCTATCTAGCTTTTGTAACACGGTTTATAGTGAAGTTCATTGCCAGTCATACGTCACCTAACGTATCTTGACAATATCGATGTTTGCTAGACTCTACTGCTATGTCTAGCAGTGAACAACCAAAGGCTGATGATGCTGATGATGATGACGATGACGACTTCCATGTTCAGCAGTGACTACGAAAGGCAGATGATGTTGACGATGACGATGATGATGACTTCCATGTCCAGCAGTGTACTGCAAAAGGCTGATTATGTTGACGATGACGCCATGTCCAGTAGTGGACTATATCGATGACGATGATGAATGATGACTGCCATGAGCACACCTTTTCAGCGTACTCGTCACTATCTACCTGATCATTAACACCACTACCCCCGGTGGAGACTACATCTTAATGTAACTTTATTTTTTTTACAAAATAACTGAGAAAACATTTACTTTCTAAGCACCTACCCGATTATCAATCGTACTGGCTAGTTATCAAAACAAATTAACACTGTCCTCTAGTGCCGTTATACTACTTCTAGTACTACTAAACCACTCTACACATTTTTAAAGTAATAGAGCAAAACATATCGGGTAAAAGTATCAATTAGACTAAAACATACTCCTTAACATCATTCTTCCCTCTAAGTTCCCCTGTAGCATCAATGTGCACGAAATACTAACTTAAGAGTTTAGCTTGAATTCTGCCCGAGCTAGGCTTAGAGATTTAGCAAGTGATAAGGTTGACAACAAACAACAAACTTACGCACGAACTTAGACATATAACCCAGATGCATGACTGAATCGTGGATATTATGTAGGTACCACTGATCTTTTACCATTTTATCTGCACCTTGACAAATAATTTGCAACCTTACCGCATGTCTTCCAGACAACAGTAATAACTCAACATGTAACAACTCATTCTGCATGTCCAAATGCCTCTCATGGTCCTGGCAACCAGTCAACGGAAAGCTCAGCTATGTTGACTCGTTCTGCCCCACATAATTTGCAATAATCGAAATACATACTGTGACAGCGATTGTGCATTGCGCGAAACTCGAAAGGCAACTAACATCCTATAGACTAGCTCCCTTTATCTCTGTCATGAATGATATTAGAGTCGATAGACTGGAGACAGACCCTCTCTACCTGTGAACACGTGAAGACACTACTCTGCTTTTTACTAAACGGCTCCCACCGAATTGCAATCAGTCACCACTGCAAACTTGCAAACCCGTTAATAATACCTGAAGTGCATAACTGCATTAACCACTGCTATGCTGCTGCAACTTAAACTGCGGTCTCGTGTGCATGGGAGTAAAACCTGGTCTCTATTAAGGCAGTAGTTCTACGTCTGTAGTAAGCAACTGGATGCTACTACCGTCATGTTTCCATATCAGTTCAGTACCACATCCATCCGCGCTCGCATCTATGTGAACTGCGGTCATACACCAATAGAATAGGCTGTGATGTTAAAAGACTAATAAACGTTCGACTGATTAGCTCATGTGATGATGAGTAATCGCTGATTAATTTTACTTCCCTTTTAACTTGTAAGCACAAACAATAGTGCTATAATTTAAGAAAACTGTTAATAAACAAACAGAAATAAGAAGCTGTATAAGCTATGTGACTGTACTTTACCATCCTTAATAACAAAGCCTAAGTATTCAACACTACGCTTTCAAAACTCACATTTGGATAGGTTGAAAGAAGATACTACCTTCCTCAAAGCACTCTCTCCATTCCTTACTACAATCTGGAAGCGCACTGTACCTTGTTCCACGAGAGAAGCTAACCAAATAGCTACTTGGTTTCATTAATCAAGCTGTTAAAAACCCATTGCTTTGTTACGCAATCTGCTGCTCGTTCAACGCACAAAACTCCTTAGAACAGACACATTTCAACAGCTGTAACTCAGATGGTAAATTAGTGCTAATAATACACTAAAACACAACACATTGAAATTCTCTAATTGAAATTCACGCCTCTGCATGTTGGACTTATGTCCCTAAGTAAGCCTACCAAACCGCTAGGTATCTTCTTCTATCGGTACCCGTGTATAATAGAGAGAAACTCAATTAACTTAGCAACACGCTTCAATAAGATGAAATTATTGTATTGTCACTATTCCTTAGTAAATGTACACAGTGTGAACTAAATCTGTCTCATTAAAGTAGGTAGGTAGTTCAAAATCGAGTCCGTTACATACGAACAATAAAGTAAGCGTGATAAAAATCAAAACAATTTGTCGTATCAGACTTGTTACAAATAAGAACATTATTACGCAATAATGTAACACATTAGAATAATATCACACATGTAAACTTTGTGTTTAATTTCTCACTCTAATAAGCTAGCATCGCTATCATAATTATGATTAGGCACAACACAAATTAAAATTACTAAAAAGTAATCGCCTATTGTAACTTGCCATAAACCTTGTTATGAACTGTCTACAATATGTTAACAGATTATTTTGAAATTAATGTTATTATTAAAAACGCTTACTAGTCAATTTGCTACTAGCAATTATATCTCTGATAAGGAT
This sequence comes from Colias eurytheme, assembly GCA_907164685.1. Lineage (NCBI taxonomy): Eukaryota > Metazoa > Arthropoda > Insecta > Lepidoptera > Pieridae > Colias > Colias eurytheme. The sequence goes on along the minus strand of CAJQZN010035136.1, from coordinate 768 downwards.
ACACTCAGTACCTACCAAGAAACAAAACTAAACATTTATGACTCACAGTTGTCCATAAGTTTGCCACACGGCACGTGTTGACTCTATGATTGCGCTCAGGCAACGTGGATGTACCTGACCTGCTGGTTTTCGGTGATTCTATGCCTAGTGCAATCATTAGCACCTTATCCGCTCGTGCACTCCGATGCAAAGTGGCCAGACACGCCACACATGAAACAAATGACTCACGATGGTTAAACCCTGCACTAAGAGGACTGCTGATCCGTCGCGCGCCCTCCATCTGCTGTCTGCGAATGGCATTCACACGCAGGTCTCATACAGACTAATTGATAGCACACAGTCAGCGAAGCAGCCCTTTTACGCCTCGCACTTGTCCTGTAAATGTCACTAATTTGCGGAGTCCTTCACCGCATAAAGACTGACTGCCCTGAGCTCTCGCTGCAGCAATCCCCGGCAACAATCTCAGTAGTAGCAAGGGCCATACGCTGCAAACGCTTTCCAAACCGTGAAACACGCGACAACACGGTTGAAGTGGCAACTTCCTTCACACTCATATATCGCCAAGAAGCCACTGACGCACACAACCCGACGACACACACCGACAGGCACTCACGTCGCTAGGCTCGCCACCCTGCAAGTTAACACAAGCAGCCGCAGCGGGCTCAACATAGTCACATTACGGTACACAATACTGTGACAATTCTCATTACTGTGTTACTTCCTGCTACCAGAAAATAAATTAAGAGACATGATAGACACTGCAAAGCA
>CAJQZN010035109.1:0-10419 GCA_907164685.1 Colias eurytheme | reverse complement strand
GGATGAATTCACGCGAGTAGCTTTATTTGTAATATGCTATAAAAAGTAATGTTAGTTTGTATGTTGTTATGTTATATATTTCTAATTTCGATGTAACCATGATGTAACCAATTAAATGTAAAACCACTATCGTATTGGGAAACTGTAATGTTAGTGTGTGTTTTCAATAAATAAATAAATAAATAAATAAATATTAAAGAAGATAGTTGCCAATTTCATTGTATTATCTTGCGGTAATTGACATGATAGATGAATATTAATTGATATTATTGAAGTTTCATGTGGAATGTTGATACTATAAGGATTAAAACAAAAGTTATAAATTACTAATTTTCATATTGTAATTAGTTGATGTTTTTTTTTTTCGTCTGATGGTGGTAACTAATGAGTATTATTTATGTGTTTGCGTTAGTTTTATTTTCAATAATTGTTTTGTATCAATTCTATTTTTAGATCTTTTGCAGGTAACCTAAGCTGGCAATTTGCAGAGATGTAAAGTATCTGCAAATAGATTGCCATGGACGATAGCCACCCACCACATTTGCTAGTACTAAAATTAATAAACCTATTTCCAGGTTATCTCTATCATGATTTTTTATAGCAACGTCTATCCTTACGCAATACATACCTGGAAGAGATCGCTATCTTGCGATAAGGCCACTGGTTGTACAGATTTTCCTCTTATCTGTTCTTTATAACAAACTAGATTGTCCCCAATTAACAGAAAATATAATTATATTTTAACACCCCTCTAACTCGAACACGTAATACTCCTTTATTCTTTATACCACGTACAAAAAATCAATATATGAAGAACTCACTCTTTAATCGCCTACCTTCGATATACAATGAAAAATTTTCTACTCTTGACATATTTATCAGCCCTCGCAATCGTTTTAAAACCAATGTAATTAAAATATTATCTAACGTACCTAACACACTTTAATCATGCACACGCACACATATATACTCACAAACATACCCAAACGCACGCACTCACCCACACACACAACTCACCACTCTTTAATAAGTTACTGTTTTAAATATACATATAATTGATAATAATTGTAAAACTCGTAATTGGCATATTGTATCATAGATATAAGTAGAGTAAGTCAAACTGTAAGCTGTGTAGTTTTCAAAATAAATAAATAAATTATGTATCTCTATTTCTTTTGTGTATGCAATAATGAGTTAAATAAAACAAACAAACAGCAGTATTATTATTTGCAGTGTGAGAAAGTGACAGCGCTATACAACCTATATAGCGCTATCCTTGCAAATAATGCTTTCACATCACACGGGAGCTGATCCTACATTCTTCAGCTCCTCAAAACTGAACAAGCCACCGATAAATCGAAGCAAATTCTTTACCAATAACATACGTATTACAACTATTGAAGGACTAACTTTAGACTCGGAATTCTCGATATAACGAGACCAGAAGTTTGTTCAAACACAGTGATATGAGACGGGAGATGAAATAGGGTTTTGAAGTGAATTCCAGATGCTTTGGAGAGGTTTAACGATATGTACTTGTAAGGTATACCTTGGTAAAATGATGGTAGTTATGAATCAATTGAAGAATGCATGTGTGCTCTATGTTTTAAATCTTCAGTTGATTTATGGTTGGAATCCTTGCTAAAAAGGTAACTCTGTCAACCACTTAACGGATTTGGAAATTTGGATGATAGAGATAGTTTCCTTAAAAAAAGAAGGATTAGGAAGATACATTTTATGTTTTATTTTAATTACTTATACTCTACTAGAGGTCCGCCCCGGCTTCGCCCGTGGTACATATTTCGCAATAAAAGGTAGCCTATGTCCTTTCTCGGGTATCAAAATATCTCCATACCAAATTTCATGCAAATTGGTTCAGAGTTACTTTCGCATTTATAATATTAGTATGGATTAGAAATATTTGTTATGCACACTTAGTTATTATTCATTTCAACTGTGATTTGAGACTTATTAATCTAATTGAATACAAAGATATGACACTACAAGACTTATTAATTTCCTCAGTATTCCAAGACTTCTGTCTAACAGAAGAATGTTAATATAATGTTTAATATTCACATTGCAATACTGAAGCTTCAAGATCCATATTCCGAAATCTAGTTTACAATTATGTTGGTTAGCTGTGAGCGTTGGAATAGTTACAGTTCTCAGCTTGAAGCTTAATAACCAATTAAATTTGAGTACTGAGCTTTAAGACGTGGTTTGTTTTAAAGAATGTCTATCTAATATTATGGACAGCCTCCTTGGTACAGTGGTTGACGTGTGGGCGTAGCACCGAGGGGTCCTGGGTTCGATTCCCGGTGGAGACGAAGAAAAAAAATGTCTTGGTCTGGTAGGACACAGAAGGCTGATCAGTGATCACCTACTTGTCCCTAAAGAAAATCGATTAGTGAAACAGATGTATAATGCGTCTGCCCACTTGGGGACAACGCGCCTAAAGAATTTTCACTTCAATAATAAAATAATATAAATAAATAAATAAATAATAATAAAAATTTCATTTATTTGCCTTCACAACTTAATACTATTACAATGGAACTAAATATGTATATATATAACTATATATGTGTAGCATTTTCGTTGTGAAGGACTAGTGTCTGAAATAGGTCTTTGAAAGACCTGTAGTACAGATCACTAGCCCCCCTCGCGGATAGCACTACTAAAATACATTTAAAGTTTCAATAACTAAATATCAATCGACAATAAGGAGAGGAAAACAAAAACAATAGACTGAACTTAAGTCTACTTCTGCTTAAATAGTAACTTAAAATTATATACGCATGTCTGCATGTGTGTGTGCGCGTGTATATATGTATGTTTGTATGTGTGAGTGTGTGTGAATGTGTATGTTTGTGTGTGCGTCTAATAATAATATGTGGAGAGAATTTACTGGTTTTCTCAAGGTCTTGCCCTATTTGTGAAATCAAACGAATAACGTTAGAAGCTTTTCAAAATGAATATTATGCTACTAAAAATATTGTAGGAAATGGAAATAGAATAATGGAAACTAATTTGATAAATCAAAATAGAAAAGAATCACAAAATGTGATATTTCATATATGACGTGACATGATAAGTATGAAAGCATTGTTTGCAATAGCACTCCATAGCATAAAATATTCACTTGAACGAAAACATTTTTCTACTAAAGTCAAAATGATTACGAGGAAATTTTCATTTAAAGAACCTAAGACATAATACTATATTTATCATGAATTATCTGAACACAGTGATTAGATATTAAATAATGAATAAAATAAATAAATAAATTTAGAAAACACGCAAAAACTTATGAAATTATTGCATTGTCATCGATCCTTGATAGGTGTATAAAGTTTGAATTAAATCTGTAAGTGGGTCATTTTCATACAAACATGTACTATACCAATATTATAATTTGATAATTTTGAAGTTTGAGTGAGTTTGTATGTTTGAACGCGCTAATCTCGGGAACTACTGGTCCGATTTGAAAAATTCTTTCGGCGTTAGATAGCCCATTTATCGAGGAAGGTTAGAGGCTATATATCATCACGCTAAGACCAGCAGGAGCTGAGCAAACATATAGGTAAACCTTAAAAGCGTGTTCAAACATCTGAAGATCCCAAATCTCAACAATTAGTCATATAATGGAGGAATTGGTACAAAAATTATTACGTAATAATTTTAGTTCAGGGTTCATCGTACTTTAAAGTACGTTTGTTTTTAATTAACCACTCTTTTCAGCCCGTTTTGCGTATAATGGAATAAAATAGGAGAGTTCATTTCATTTAGTGAAAGCTTGCTTTTCACTCGAAAATCCTTTTCTATGAATGGCCGCTGTAATACGGCAATTCATATTTAAAGTAAATATTAATTAATGCAGTTAAATAATGAAATTTGGGATTATATGAATTATTTATGACATGTATGGTCAACATTTTTGTATGTATTTAAAAATAATAAACGACAAAAAGGTTTTTCATTTAATATTAATATTTAACAGAAAATAATTTTAAAAGGTTTACTTAATTAGTTCATTACCTAATTAAGATTCGTAGTTCGTTTTAAAAAACATATACCTACGTATATGTTGTGTACACTGACAAATAATAATTAACTAAATAAAACATTTAGGTTCAAAAAAGTTGACTCTTTTAGTTATATAATACAGTTTAAATGCATAAACACGGTTTTTTTGCATGATAATTATTTGAATACAATATGAACTGTTTTTATACGTCCCTAATTTGTTAAACACATTTCTTTAAAAATTTAATTGCAATACGATGAAACTTTTCACTGTTGTAGTAATTTATTTGTGCTTACAATGTAGGTACACGTTTACACAATCACGCAAAATTACCTACTAAAATATCACTGTCTGCAAGCAATCAAGTCTCGGCTTAGATCAAAAGAGGCTTTATGAGTGCAGCGTGAATATCTGGTGACCCGTATATGAATTGCCCTAGAATTTTTTCATAGCGCGAAACCTCGATTTCGTTTCCATACATAGCAAACGAATGTTGCCCGAATATTTGATTACATTCTACAATTTATGGTTATTGCTTGGTCTTTGTTAATTGGTTTTAAAGATGTGTAATTCAAATGTGTATTATATTGTAATAGCTACTTAAATTGTATTTTCTATTTAAATAATTTGTTTCAAATTAACCTGTTAAAAGGCTCTTTGGAAATAGAGCTTGATGATCTAATGTTTTGATCATCAAGCTGATCGAATATTTAATTGAAGTGCGTGATATTTAAATCAATCGTCAATACGGCTTGGTAAATAAACAGTAATAATAATTTTAATCGTTAAACTTTTTTAATATTTCAAAACGAAACACGGAAAACAAAACACACAAAAGTTCACTTAAAACACAGATTATGAAAATCTAATAACATGCCAAGTATTTAGCGCACATTAACCGTTGAAATTTCGAGTAATAACCGGGCTACCCGGATAACCCGGGCTGCGGTTTAAATCTGACAGTGTAAGCGTAATTGTCTGTAAGGACGTATTCATATTTAATTAAGAACTATTTCTGTGTTCTTGGAATTTGGTGCTTGTTGAATTTTGAATTGCCAGGATCGTTTGGTTGAGTTAGAGTTGGATTCGTTTCGTTTAAAATTTGATCGTTTTATAACATTAAAGAGAATAGGCTTTTCAATTAAAAAAAAATATATTTTATTCAAAGCAACTCTATTAAGTGCTACGTTCACAAGCCTAATCTAAAGAAACTTCGCACTTTAAATCTAGTTTTAATTTGTTAATTATTGTTTTTTCTTTTACAAGGTTTAAATTTAAAAACTGTTTAACTTAGAAAAGCAAATGAATAATCAATAACTATCTTATTTAATACATATTGTTATTTTATATCAGCAGAGATGTTGATATCATGTTCTCTAAACAGTACCACTAACAAGCCTCTATTTTCACCCCACAAATTGTTATATTTACCTAATTCACAATCCACATTAAACCGAAGTTATTTTCTAATAACCAAACATGCACACGCTTACTAAATCCCGCTAAACCAAACGATATGGTCAACCGCAAAGTTTAATTCGTTTGAACAACCTTATGAGTTCTGTAATTATGAGTTTAGCAGTACCGTTCCGGTGAGGACCGGCTAACACAAATACGAACTGGTTTGAACTTGCGCCGGCTGTAACTGCTTCTGAGCGGCTTTGTTCTAGGAAGGGATTTTGAAGTGGACGTTATTAAAGAGCAGGATGTGTTTTTCTTTGGCTATAGAAACTGGCTTAATGTAGTTGTGTCTGCGTTTGTTTTCTGCAATGTAATATGGATAAATATGTGATTCTTTATGAGAAGTGAATACAGGGGAGAGGGCGCTCTATTATATGGGCTTAAAAAGACGACGTGTTAATCATTTCTGATCATTTAAATGCAAAAAATGTCTGTTTCTCAATAATTACTCACATGAGCTTCAACCAGAACCGTTAAGTTTCATGAAGATCTGTTCATAAACTGTACATGAACCAGAAAAATAATTTGTCAGAAAGCATCGCTTTACGGAGGAGTGGTAAACCATAAGGACACTAAGGATTAGTTAAGGCGAAATTGAATCACCTTGTCTCATCATCATTCATGCCCATCGCTTTTCATCCATTTTCTCGTTGTGGGGGCATGTACGATCTTCGTACATAACGTTGCGTGATGTCAGCGTTTTACGCAGACACGCGGCATTTTAATACATATTTCACCAGTTCGCGTTCGATCACCAAAGCAATCGCGCGTGCTCATGATCATCACCATTAACCATATAGAGTTAAAGGCAATTATTGTACTTAATTCTTTTATTTACTCTGTATGGGCCCTACAATCCCGTACACCCGTGGTTTGTCCTATGCTCATATCGACCGGACTTACTTACACATTGAAATGTTTAACAGCGAATTAATAATGCCATTTACTGCAATTGAAAGAACACATAGTGAATCATCTCAAAATAAAAAGGAAAAAGACAAGCATGTCGAAATTTTGTTCCACCGTATTCCGCTAATTTGTTCCCCAGAATCCACAATATAAAGATTCAATAATATTTGTGCTGTAATTCCAAACACGTATACGAATGATATTCAGTGATACTGACGGACAGAGACACAATAATGAAATCCGGTCAAAATTGTAGATACGTGCAACGAATACAGAGGAGATAACAAATATGCTATATTAGAAGGATACGATATTTTGATGGCTACATCAATGTTTTTGTAGGAAAAGTTTGAGGGCGATCCCATAAGTTGGATAAATTTAGGGAGGATATTATTTCTGTATATCGATATTGCTTTGCATGTGAGGTTCGAAGTGTTTTCTCTAGTATTTGATACTATACTTTTTTCGCGGATATGTGGATAAAATTTAATCCTGAATGAAAAATTGTATAATATATAATTATAATTATTGTATTGTTGTGTGGAAATACGATTTGTATTAAATTATTAATTCGAAAATAGTGACATGAATAAACCTCTATAGTTCACACACTGTATGCATATTTAATATTCAAATGCATTAGCAAATCCATTTTGTTATTATGTCCTTGGAATAAGCGATTTCCATTTTTTTTTTTCAAATCATTAATTTAATAAATAATGATAACAAGTGTAGGTACCTTTAATATAGTTAATTCTGTTACAGATCATAAACTTCACTACCCTGCCAATAAATTCGCCAAGAGAAACCACTACGGATGAAACCAGACCCTTGCGATACTACTACCTTATCCACTAAACCAAGAAGAGGAGATTGAACATATTACATTCGTCATCATCATCAGCTCATATATTATGTTCCCACTGGCGGGAAACGGGCCTCTTTTGAGGGTACAGGCCATAAACCACCACGCTGGCCAAGTGTGGCTTCGTACATGTCACATTTCGTCGAACTTTTGATTCTTCACTTGACGGTTTCCACACGATCTTTCCTTCAACATTTCGGGAAGTGGTGATGTGAATATATTCCAAAGTACAAATATATTTTATCTCTAATAGATACAGAATATCGTAATGATATTTGGTCAAAATTGTTTTTACGTGCTCAGAATATAGATGCTCAAATTATGGTTATTAATGTTAGTACAACGAATGTTTCTATACTTATGTCTATTTTATATGGGATTTTCGTAGGGTACAAATTTAATCAGATGACAATATTAAATGTATTTTTTTATGGTTGAAATCATTATTTGTGAAAGTATACACAATTTTATTTCGGTAGTACTATAATCTAGTATGTTTATTGTTTAGGTACATACACATTTGCTTATTAATAAGTGAACATTTTGACATCATTATGGCATCACTTTTTATCCCAGAGTAAATTTTATTTCACAGACCTATTAACGTATATCGATTCAAAAGAGGCGTTTGGTAATCTATTAAACAAATCATATTTTCACATATTGTGCACCATAATCAAATATCTCATAAAAATATTCTTTGAAATAACACATATAAACACTGAAACATTTCTTACTCAATCGGTTTTTTCTACAAAAAGCCATTCACATTTAACATGTGAATCAGAACCCGATATATCCCAATAGAAGTTGGAAATAAAAACATTTTTCTAGTTACGGCTTCTGAAAAAACTTTGCACTACCGATAGCTTTTCTATACATCAGTCGATACAGTTTTATACATCGATGTTCCAATTAACAGGGATTTAATAGATAAGGCTCTTAAAAAACTGAATAGAAGTGCCAAATTTGGTAAAAAAACTGAATACTGAAAAGGTAAGTTTGGGTAGTATAAAGTACATTAAAAAAAAATGCGCATTGCATTTGGTAAGTAGATCTTTGTATATTATGCTCTTATGAGGTATTTTAAGCGACAAAGATGATGATTGTTCTTCTTATTCCTCAATAAAATAATAAGGCTCCTGTACTATTTTTTATATACACATACTTGATAAATAAAACATTGAACATGGTATAATATTTCATACAATGGTACATAATGGTCGTTTCGCATTGCGTTTTTTTCGATCAGTCGTTGCGTTGATGATCGTTCACTATCAAGCAACTGCTGGTTTACCAGTTTTGATATTAAGCGTTGCAAGCTGCTTTAACACAGCGATCATGTAAGTTGCCTTTAAAAGTTAGATAACAATACATACAATACAATACAATAGAAAAATATATATATATAAAAAAACACATCAAATCAGTTGCGCAGTTTTAAAGATCGAAACATTGAAAGAGCGACTTTGTTTTATACAATGTTGTGATCGTCCACGCGTTGTCCACCGATTACTAATTCAAATGTGAAAATCCACACAATAGTTCTCATTTGTGCATTATCTATCAAGCCGTTGCGTCTGCTGCGTTCAGTGGGCACAGCCACATTGTCATCAACAGTGCATTCAGATGGTTTAACGTTCGCTTCCATGGCTATTGTTTATCGACTTATGTTAGCTGTATCTATTCGATTTGGAATTGATTTTAATTTGTGAAGAATTTATAGTAGAGGCTTAAAGTTGTAAAACACAAATACGTAGTGGGCAGTCTTCTTTACTACGACTAGTTCGTATTAAATCAATCAATCAATCAAATGACCAATGATTGATTTATTGATTGAGCTCGTATTACCATCTGAAATCCAATAACACTTAATAGACCTAAGCTTCGAATCTGGTTAATCTCAACGTCAATAAAAGGTTACGTCTTAACTAAAAGTATAATAGCGTATGCTATACAGAAAATTGAGTTAGATGAATTAACACAATGAAGAAATATACTTAAAACTTCCCCGAAATATCTTAAAGTTTAACAGACTCGGACGTAACCCGTTTCGCTATGACCGCTCCTTCTAAATTTAGAGTATTCACTCAAAACTTTAGTATTACGATTGGCTCAACTTTGCGGACTTAGAAACTTTTTGATGAGCCGCATTGTAGAATTAAAGTTTTTATTCAAATGCAGAATGAAATGCGAACGTATTGTACTAGCCGTGTAGAATATTGTACGAACTTTTGTACCAACGCACTCTAATCTATTGTTACAACTTGTCTGTAAAAAGCCTATGCTCCAATCCAGACTCTATATTTGTACAAATTTTGATACCTATGCGATCAAATGCTTTTAACATGAAATATAAACCATTACCCTTACAAAATTACACGTTTTATATGAAAAGAGGCTTTTTATACTGTTATCATGTAATCAAATGAAATGGCTCATCATAAAACAATAACATTAAGTACATAAAATATTATTTTATCTGGAATATTAAAAAAATATTCCCTCAAATAATTCCTCATATTCATGTGAATGAAATAAGAAAGGCTTATTATCTTTGTTCAGTCGAAATTTCGAAGCCTCATTATGTAATACATTCCCTTATCATAAAAGCCTATCAATCTTTTATTTAAATTTACGGTGTGTTCCTCTTTTGTTTTATCTATAATATCTTTATATATATAAAATTCTCGTGTCACCATGTTAGTCTGCATACTCCTCCGAAACGGGTGGACCGATTCTCATGAAATTTTCTGTGCAAATCGGGTAAGTCTGAGAATCGGCCAACATCAATTTTTCATATGTACCACGGGCGAAGCCGGGGCGGGCCGCTAGTAATAATATATTACATTGATCAGTAGATGTTCTGTTATTAATTAAATTATGAAATGACGAATGCCGTACTTATCCTTCCAAAAGGTATTTCACAAATATGTGAATAATGTTTCAGAGAGAGACAATATAAATAAAAAATAAAATGTGTGCGTGTACTAGAGTACACACGTAAGAAGTGAAACTTCTTTATGTCCTTATTTTTCAAAAAATAATTTACTATATACAATATTAAAGAAATACGTTAGTCACACGCTCGTCGCTACCTACTTAAGTATTTACACCGGCCGCTGCTGCAACTCGCTCGCTTCGCTCGCTCGGC
>CAJQZN010035098.1:0-11200 GCA_907164685.1 Colias eurytheme | reverse complement strand
GGTCAAATGACCCATAATTTTTTCAACATGGGCCTGTAGTCTATTCTGTAAACATATTTATTGGCCGAGTACATACACTTCCTTATTAACTAATAAATAACCTTCTCTTTACAGAAGTGCTTTGCTAATTTGTTTGCTTCGACCGATAATTATAACTAATTGCCTCGCTTCTGTTAATCACTTTACGTGCTCATTGTATCCTTCGTATAAAGGCTATATGGCCACTAATTATTGAATATTTTTATTTTAATTTCAAACTTGTATTTCATTTCGCGTTATCTAAAATTTAAATACTCATATAAATTCGTTAATATAGTCCCTATCGTGTATATGTATAGCCATTATTCACTAAATTATCCTGTTTACCATTGATTCACGAATCACGTAGGAAAAATGCTAAATTATTCATCTTCGATAGCTACAAGCAATTTCTAAACTGTCAGTTCTATCATATAAAATGGTTGCATATTGAACGCTGGTCACTCATTAAAGAAAATGGGGATGCGATGTGATGAATTTAGTATCGATTAATTATTATTATAGACAATCCCTGGTGTGGTGTGGAAGATTTAAGTGCTTCTAACTTATAATTATCTGTTAAGCTATTCAGTAAATTCACGTAAAACATTTAACTGCAATTTTTCTTCGAAGACCACAGTTAGTTATTAGTTATACTTTATTTATACACTTTTCATAAGATATCAGTTACTGTGGATAAAGGATTTATTCTACACATCTTATATTTAACAATTGTTGATATTTATTTCAAACTGCTCATTGTTATTAAAATTGCGTGTATGGTCTAACTAAAATTAGCTGCTCCACATTTGAAGCATTTAGATTTTGAGAACAAACACGTATCAACATCGGGTTTGTATTTACACGTCATGGGTCTGAAGGAAAACAGACGTTTGATAGAAGCTTCAAAAAAAATTAAATTATTGGGTACCTAAATAAAGTTAGCTTATTGTTTATTCCGTTTTATTAATATTTTTTTATTGAACATTTTAATGAATATCGTAAGGGTAAACATAATGAAAAAAGTAAAAACCACTTGTCCCAGTTTGACGTAGATAAAAAAATACAAAATTATTATACCTTATGTTGCTCGGAACAAATGGTGATTTCTAATGGTAATGAAATTTTTGAAATCGGTCGAGTAGTGTTAAATTTAATCGGAAAAAAACAACGAAAAAAATATAAGTAGAGAGAGAAGCCTCTTTATAATATTAGTAGATGCATCTTATAAGTTATTGCACATCAATATAATCGCACCAGCCAGAATGCACGTGAGAGACCTTGATCGATCTCGAAGCATTCACTTAAGATCCGCGAATAGTCGCAAAATGAAACAAGCAATCTGTTCAATCTATAAACGTCGAGAGAATTAATTGAATGAGCGTTTTATTGTAAGCAAACTGTTCCTGTTCTCCTTTGTGTGTTGTTAGGTCGATCGTGATTTGAAACAAAACAAAGTAGGTATTCGTTTCACTGTAACGTTATATTGAATTCATTGTGATCGTTTGTTTAAATGTATATCATATTTTTTTCGAGGAATCATTAAATAAACATGGAATTAAATTATTGACGTTATTTATTAGATACTCGTTTGAACGGTTCGTGTGCTACATTTTAATTGTAGCTAGTTAATTTTAAATAGATGGTAACACGATTTAAATTCTGTTACGTAAAATTATTTAAAACGTGTCTTAGCATAAACTACTTTAAAATATTTCCAACTGCACACCAAATTTAAAACGCGATTTATTTATGTGTTATTTAATACCTGACGTTTTGCACACTACAGCGAGCATACCAATACGCTGCTAGATTTAGATTAATTAACATATCTTGGGGATGATTCAAAAATTGTTAAATAATCCTCCTACCCCTTTTATTTATTTATTTATACATCTTTGACTTACAGTACAAAACATACCAAAACGCACAAAGATAACAATTATTACAAAGTCTGACTTAAAAATAAGGTACAATTAGAGACAAACGATACAATATTAACATTAAATAGGTCCACTTCATCAATTTGTTAAATAAAATTTATTTAATTTTGAATGCCATCTGCTTGTTAACCTATATATTCACTTGAACCTTTCCTAATTTAAATTGCTACCGTATCATTAGTTTCTAGAACACTCGAACACGTATCGCTATTGTGTCAATTCTTTCATCTGTGTTCTTTTAAAATTGTCGGTAGGTTGTGTTTTAGTTAGGTGCCAAATATGTACATGTACAAAATGTCCAATTTCATTAAAGCGCCCGCACGTTTGGAAGCGACATTGACTCTTTATCGTCTCCAATTTGAAGCAATTATGCAACATTGTTTCATGATTGCTGAAACCAATACATTTGAGTTGTTGTAAATTGTCAAAATTGCTTCACCAATGAGCTGCTAGAATTTTTAATATGCACAATTCTTTGTGAAGGACATTAGTAAGTTTTATTGACTGCTAGTTAGTTGGCTTGTTAAGGAATACACGTTATATAAGCTATTATTTATTTACAAATGTCACAGAGGGGACAAATCAGTTGTGGTTTTTAATAAATTGATAAGAAATATTGTAGAGAATTCTTTTCATATTAGATTGCAAATTATTGTTATACCTGGCACATTTTGTTAAGAAATAAAACATGAGCTTTATATTACAGAAGTGTTTATCAAGAATGTAGGGTTCTGTCAGCACATTGATTAAGTAGCTTCAACTATATAAAGTACCATGTATACAGAGATAGAAACTTACCTAGATAATAATTATGTATTATGTAATCATTTGTTTGCCGAAATTCTATCCGCTTTCTCTCGTATATCGGCTGCTGTACATTTATTTGTCATTCTGTTTTCGTAAGTTCATAATGAGTATTCATTTAATAATGTAAATATAAATCAGATTAAATTAAAAAAAGCTACTACTACATCATTAATTTATAGTCATTTCTAAATGACATTATATTAACCACTGTTTTATAGTTCGAAACAGTAATTATAAAGAGGAAATTAACGATCAATATCGTTTGAAGGTACGTATATAAGGTGTGGCTAATCATAATATACTTATATAATACAGTGTTAGAATAAAAATTCATACATGTATCAATACAGTTTTTTCCTTATCCATATCCTACGAATGAAAAAAAATATTTATGTCGTACAATATCGCAATGGTCGCTTTTCCTGTACAAAACATAAAGCTCTTTTATAATCATACAAATGTCATCATCTCAACGACTACTTAAGGAGGGCCTTAGTATTCCAGTATTTTTTAAAATAGAGTGAATGTAGAAAATTGCATTTGTATGAAAACACTTCTGGCGTCACTCCAGCCACATTCTCTCTGGAGTGCATTATTCAATTCGCTAACATTCCTACTGTCGGATATAAAGAACATTATTTTAATTCATTGTACATAATATTAAAATGAAACTAACATTTTCTTCGCGAGCTAAATGAGGAAAGAGCATTGTTTTGCGGGTGCCACGACAAACACAGAAAGGCTTTTATATTCTCGTATTGTGCACGTAATTGCATAAATGAAATAATGTTAGGTAAGGAAGCAAGTAAGAAATTACTGCTTTTTTAAATGAGAATCTGCTTTTTGATCACGTATTTTGTTTAATAGAGTTGAAAAAGTTTACATGTCTATGAGTCTATGACCATACGGAGGAAACCCACATAAAACTTTTGAAATAATTTTCGTTAAATTTGAATTAAATAATAGTAAATGTAGTAAGTCGCTTAAATTTATTCGTGTGGAAACTAGTTCCGAGTTCCGGAACATTGTGAAGGTTGTATGAGTCTCTTTAAGCGCAACAGGCAACCCTGAATACTATCTAGGTAGATAATAATCAACACTAATTAATGACGATTAAAGACGTTGTTATCTTGGATCTCTTAAATCGTACAGATTATAAACTTACGGTCTTATAATACAGTTACAAAAATGTATTCCTAAAAATCTTTAATTACATTTCCGAAAAGTCTCATTAGTAACTAAATAGTTATAAGACAATCAATACCTTATATAGATAAGATATTAGTAGATTTACTTCTGTACATACATATTATCATTCATTATGTATAACTAGCTTTCCACCCGCAGCTTCGCCCGCGCAGTCAAAGAAAAACCCGCATAGTTCCCGTTCCCGTGGGATTTCCGGGATAAAACCTATCCTATTTCCCGGGGTAAAAAGTAGTCTATGTCCTTTCTCGGATATCAAAATATCTCTATACCGAATTTCATGCAAATTAGTTCAGTAGTTAAGGCGTGATTGAGTAACAGACAGACAGACAGAGTTATTTTCGCATTTATTATATTAAGTATGGATTATTTAAGAAGGAGGTGGTAGGTACCTTAGATTTCCCCACTTTAAAAAAGGTAGTAGGTACCTACATAAATAATAATAGGTATGTTACAGTTAGACGTTATTTATCCCTTACGCAATATGATGATTCATTTCTCTTGTAAAGATACTATACGTAAAAGCCATATAAGGAAATGCATAGTCAGTACATTATGTAAATAAGTAAATCACCCACGATATTCTTTCCTTATAAATAAGTGCTATGAAGTATATACTACTTAGTACTTATCGTACAAATGTTGAGTGCGGTACTCACCCCGCTTGTTACGGGCAGTTGTGATCTGTACCGAGTCACGACAATAGCACAACGGGACTAGGTAACCCAAGATTATAGCACAGTGACCGCTGATGTAACTAGATTGTCCATACCACCTGTTTAGACATTAACGGGACATGTATTTGTGAACGGGAATGCATTGTTTTTATGATACATTTGTCGTTTATACGGCATCTCGAAGCCTGTGGAATGAGAATCGAAATATCTCGCTTTGTAAGGCTACAATTATATCAAATATGTAGCTTATATTTGTAACTCTAAAATCTATCTATCTACCCAAGAAACAACCGGGATGTTTCTCAATCGATTTCCATAATGACTTAAAACATTATGTCGCCACATAAAAAATTAAACTCAATACAGACATAGTTAAAAAGGCTGGATTTTTTGGTTATATTTTTAACCTCCAGTGTTATCGCACTTGTAAAAACCTCGCGAATAAAGGACATTTTTATTCCGGAAACGGAAACATTTTGTCTTGTTGTACAACGCTCCGCTTTTTACATACTTTTGTATGCACTTTATTGAACGAACTGGTTGTTATTTTACTTTTGTTATTCGTAGATTATAATAAAACCAGACAACAATCATACCATAAAATCGGTCTGTTGCTACGTGGAAGCAAAACAAACAAACTCACTTTCATGGTTATAATATTAGTAAAGGTTTTAATTTATTTCAGAGTTTCACGTGTTTGTGTAACAGAAATTTGTATTTCAGGTTTGTGTAGAAAAGCTTGTTAAGCCCTTATAAATTTCGATACAGGGTCCCCAAGGCACGCTACATCACTGATACTAAAACTAAAAATCACTGTCCCTACTCCCTACATAAGCGTAGTGTTATCTGTTCTCTGTGTACATGTGCGTTGCTAATTAAATATTTTGTAATGTAACAGTATATAGCGTAATGTGATTTAGTATCTGATGTAACAGCTAAATGGATTAAACAAATATATAACCTACGAACGGATTCGTCGTGATACATTAGATAACGATTGTGTTTTCATTGAAAACAGACTACCCACAGCCTGGTCCCACATCCTAATGAAATATGGAAATATGCATCCATATATATATATAGATTTATTTAAAATAAAACAAGTATGTATAAGCATTTACGTCGACCTTGTCGCTTGTTTACTTATAATTTGGTAAAAAGGTTGGCTTGAATTAATATTAAGATCATTCCCCTCGCGTTATGCAATTATCAACATCATAATTGCATTGAATGAATCATATTATCATAGTACCTATGTGTTATTGCCAAGTTATTGCAGTTAGATCTAAAGGAATTGCGTTTTCGGTAATCAATATTTGATGATTTATACAAAACAATTTTTTTAACATATCAAATTCCAATGCTTTATGATATTTCGTACACTATGGATTAGTCTGTAGATTAACGTAATACGCCTGTGAATAATATTGAATTTTCTATAAATAATCCGAATAAACTGCAAGGTTGGAGACGCCGACAATCGCACGTACATTTATTTACTGAACTGAACGTCTGAACCCAGGAATTCTCTTGCTTTGAATGGAGATAAATTTTAGTTTTATGTCCGAATTTATAGCCAATCCTATTCCATATTACTTCTAAAGATTTGTTTTGATTTGCAATTCCGTGTGCAGTTCTTCGAATGAGCAAAGTTTTCTATATTCTAGAATCTAGAGAATTTGGGAGCAAAGCCTTTCTCATTTTTGGGCCAAATAGCATGTGAATTTCAGTAAAATATAAGTTAAACAACCCAAATAGATCTTCATTTTATTACTGGCTACATCCGCAGCTTTTGGGTGGTATCCGAATAAAAACTTGCTCACGTTATACTCTATAGCACGTATTTCTGTATGTATAGTTTCGATGGTTAATGTTATTGTACGTCATTCTGTTGCATATGTAAAGAAGCGCAAAGAAATGTAAACAAATAAATCAACGAATATATTTTCACACTATAATTAGCATATGATTTAAACAGAATCAATTTTTGGCATTGCTCAAGGGGATTCCTGAAAAGAATTAAACGTCGGTCAAATACGAATATCATGTGATAAATTTAATTTTATTATCCATACATTATTTTAACACGTTAGTCGAAAGCATGAGTCAGTGCTGTGTTGCAATCCTGATAACAATGATACATTACACATGACAAAAGTATGAAACATCAAGTTTAATATAAATTTATATAATAACTATTTAGTTTTACTCAAACCCCAAATTCTCCTTGGGGGAATACCGTACATTCATTGTTTCTGATGTGGGTTGATTGATTGTTTATTTGTTGTTGTTTTTAGAGTAGGTGTGGAAGTGAGCTTTTAATGTCATAATGCATATGTAAATGCGCTCTAACAAGGTCTTCGTCTATCTCTTAATTTGTACCGTGGCAGATTGAATAGCCATAAACCGGTTGACCTACAGTTTGTAGAATTTGAAGAATAAATTCTTTAATTAATTAATAATTATGAAATGGGATAACATTTAAAATAACCTCACATCCTATTTGAAGTAATTTTATGAGACATATAGTTACCAAACCTGTTAGTATTAAATATTAATATACACAATACTTGACAGAACTTCAAAAAAATTTCATATAAAATTTCACTTCGTGGTCCAAAGATCTGTAATCATGAAAAGACAGGGAGACAAAAAATTGCGTTCCACTAACGTCCACGATTCGATTTTGATGCGACGTCACGATAAGGATCCTTATCGAGCGTTCAATGGAATGCGAATTTGTAAGATCATTCAGCTAAATCTTCGTTTATCCGCAAGAGCAAGACGTCATGTTGTTACAATCCGAACATCTTCGAGTCATTGCGTATATCGCGAGTTTCACCGATTCGAGATAGGGTTGTCAACTTGTTGTTCTTTAGGTAAGTATAATCGTCAAAAAACTTTTAACAAAAAATATTTATTTAACTCTATATTAATATTTTATTTTCATATCAACATGCATATTACTTATGGATTTGGTTTTAAACAATCATATATAACTTCTAGCTATACGTGATAAGTTGTTGTTTACGTGTGAAAATAAGCATATTAGCATTGGCTCGTCATTTGAAATCGTCATTGTATTAGCGTGTCTTGAAAGGATAATTTCACGCGTAAGAATTCGTTCAAGTGTTTGTTTGCATCATCATGAAGCAATAAGCATATTTAATTTATGAAAATCAGAACCATTCTTCAATATTTATCCAAAATGCAAAAGCCTCATCAATGGTTCATGAATAATCGAAACTACATCCTATATTTGTATAACTTTATGCCGTAACTTTCTATTGACAGCCCTTTTGCGAGTCCGAAAAGAAAGCGAATAGATAACGGTACAACGCGAGTCATAATTATCTTGTACATATTGCCAAAATTGAGTTGATTCGTCACGAACATGAATGCTTTGCCCACTACACGTAATTCGAAATACATATAATGAAGAGCTTATTCGCTTTGGCAACGTAAATAACAAAGTTTTTTTTTCCATCGTCTCTTGTTTAGTGAATTCCTCATAATATAACAATTTAAAACATCATAATGCTGAACTATGTTGACTTTTTAACTTAAGATAAGTCGAGCCATTAAACCTATTATTTGCTATATTAGAATTATTGTACGGTTTATAATGCTAATAAGAAAAGTAAATATAAATACGGAGTTTATCCGCTAATGCTCATAGGAGGCAGCCTTATGAATGTGCTCACGTGCCAAGAAAATATGATACTCACGTAAGTTGTAATAACCCTATACCATTGTCTATAGTAAGTTATATTATGTAAAACGCGAAGAAGTTAAATTTGATCCGTTTGTCGATATGCTCAGAACGTTCATGGTAAATTAACTATGTAGGGCTAAAATTTTCATAATTATAAAATGATTTATACAGTTATAATTTACTGTGGTTAACTGTGTAGTCTTCTAACAATTGACATTTAAATAGGGTTTAACAGACCAAATAATTAAGCACATACATTCCCATACTAAAAAATTGTATTGCAAGTTCAATGTCAACAAAGAGGGTTGACATTATCATAAATACCTGTAATGATTATACGTTTATTGTATGTATTTTAAAGAATGTTTTGTTCTTATCGCGATCAATTATAGCAGTAAATGGTTCGTTATAATGATTTATACGATTCCGTGTCTATTCATTAATTACCGGTTGAATGAATAAATTATCACGTCTAAATCGTCCAGGCTTTGTTGTAGTTCAATGTTAAAATGTCCAAAATGGATGTACTGTGTAACAATAGCAATACATATAATGATTCAAAATATGATTTTTCAATAGGTACATAAATTAAGTATCTGTGGTTCTCTACATATGTATGTAGGCATGTGTCTATTATGCGGGAAGTGAAAAACTGCTAAAAATTCTAGCATTCATACGATGCTGTGATGATTTTTTGCTTGTTTCTAAGACGTGAATCTAAATTCTTTTAGATTTACACCTTGAAAATAACATAGTTTAAAATTACAATGCATTTTACAAATTCCAGAAGCTAATTACAAATTGATAATCTAAAATAATAATAATTAGTCGATATCTAACTTAGTATTTTTAATATGTGTATTGTTTAATGTGTGGTATATAAAATATCTATATGCATTGCATGTCGCGTTTCACTTTCTATTCTACGTTTATAGAAAGATCTTTAAACATAATACTGGACATTAATTGGTGAAAGTTAAAGGTAAATATTGTTAAAAGTTCAAAGTATACATGGGAGTACCGCAATATTACCTACTTGAGTTAATATGCATTATATCTATTGAATTGAGATCTTTTGTGAACTTAAACAAATATGTAGAAATTTTGTACTTACTAAAGTTTCCCAGAATTTCACTAAGCCTCGATAACTATCTATGTAATTATTGTTTTATTTCCGCCTACCGTAGGTGGGGCCACATGCTAAGGTCGGACACACCTCAGTCAACAACAGTTCTATTAGCGTCCAATTTGCATCTCCGTACTTATATTTGAAACAAACTGGAAGATGATTTTCTGAGATGAAATTATCTTGTACCTTAAAATTTCCAGTGTACTTTAACTACGATTATGTGAATTTTTTGTCTTTTGAAATGTGTGATTGTATCATTTAAGTATAAAGGAGTAATTTTAAGTTGTAACCAGTAAAACGTTTAAAAAATGTATGGCATACAATTTTTCGTACATTTTTATGTTTTGTGGTATTTAAGATAAAACTTTGTAATAAATTCAGATAAGTTATATGGTACAATTAATGTTTATAATACAACAATATTAATAACAAGAAAATTTCGAAAATTTTGTTAATATTGTGTAAACAAATATTTCCTTATTTAGCTTAGCTTTGTGTTGAATTTTTTTAAATAATAATATAACACGTAGAATGAAGGTCATTCGTGCAAATCGAACTTGATATAAATAAAACAAATCAAACAATGACTACCTAGTCGATTCGCTATAAATGCAATCTGTTTCTAGTAATTCGCTTTTTGTATATAAATAATAAATACAGTTCTACAAACGATATAAGAGTTTTGTCGACACGCTCATAGAAAGTGTGGCATATTAAGTTACATTTTCGTAGTGTTATTATATATATTTAGATAACGTCACTCACAACTATGATCACAACGAAAAAATAAAAAATAGTAATATTATTATTAAGCGAGATTTATCTTATTTATTTATAGTACAATCGGCACAAATGAAATTGTAATGTTAATAATTAGTTCAATTTTATTTTTTGAACATAACAGTCAAATTTTTGTCATATCTTCGTATTTGTAAGAACTTGGATCACAAGTCATTAATAAAATTGTCTTTTAAAATCTGATACGAAGTCGTTTAAAAACAATTAGGACTGATGCTGACAAAATTGTATGTCGGTCATTTTGTACGTTGTAGGTATTTTGTCAGAAAACTGTTTGCAGTCGATTAATAATAATTAATCGCTATTTAATAGTTCATATTTACTTACAGATATTTGGGTCATAGTTTATTTTAATTATAAATTAACCTACTTATAAAAATATGTTTGACAGCAAATGTTAGCGGAAAGACAGAAAAAAGTAGAATACTTAATAATTTTAAAGTTTTGTATGTCACTGTAGAAAACGGTGTACAGTCTATTTTCAAGTTCAAACTATCTACTCTGCATGTATCATGATAAGAAATAGAAAACACATTCCTGTAGATACTAATTAAGTATAATGCCTAATTTCAATGAGTCTAGGTCGGGTATAACTAGGAAGTGACTATGTAGGTACAACTCCGTAGCGGCGAGACAAGGTCGCGATCGTGATAAAAACTGCAAACTGTATCGAGTAAAGTTCCGGTTTGCTAAAACTTTAATTGTACGGATTATTAATATTTCATGAAAGTAAGAAATTCTTGCAGTGTTAACGAACTTCGTAATCTGCAAACATAATATGTAATTGGGTTGTAATCGCCAGTAATTACATTATAATTCGTAGCCGTATAATATTCAGTTATGAGTATATTATATCAGGGAAAGCATATACGGTATTATCATATTAAACAACATATTTAATTAATAT
>CAJQZN010035086.1:0-10736 GCA_907164685.1 Colias eurytheme | reverse complement strand
TTAAAAGTCCAATGCTCTACCGACTGAGCTATCCGGGCCGTGCGTTAAATTTCGAATTTATAAAACGTATTCCATTGAATAAAATACCGTCACAACTACCTGGATTTTTTTACAAACAAGCAAAAAATAGTTGTAGAATGTTGGGTTGTACAAATTGACTCGCCCTTATTTACATAGATTTTAAATTCAGATTAGATTGTACATATTTTGAACTGTCGAATGTCTTATTTCTGTTATTCTATCCTACAACTTGTATTTTATCTGTAAGATGGGTGAATGGAAATTAAATCCATTGAATGGCATTAAATTCAAGTTACCACATTGTAAAGTTCTATCCATATAATTGTTTTTATGTAGGTACTACATAGTTATAGTTCATAAGCATCCAACGTAAAAATAACCTTTCATTCTCTACAATAACAATCCAACTCATAAACATTATTGTGGGACTAATGGTAAGTAGTTATTCTTAGGTAAAAATATTTTACCACCAGTCTGGTCTTCAAATAACATCGCTACCAACGCGAATAACAAGAATTCATTTAGAATAATTTACGACTTACAATAATTACTCTAGTGGTTAAGGTTACGACTTATTATTTAGAAAACTATTACGTTACAAAGTTTTAAGTAGCTACTCATTGTATTAACATACTTAAGAACCCTTGAAACTTCAATTTTGCTCTAGTTTTGATGAAATTAAGAACTTGGGAAGTTAAAAGTTAAAATAAAAAAGGTTTGTTTGAAATAAATTCTCAAGAGCGTTCATAAATTCTGAAAATTATTAAAAAAAATTAAAATATTATTCATCCTGATATAACGCAAAGGTCATATAAAAATCATTTAAAAAATAATGAAAAAACATTTAATTACAATAAAAAAACTTCGTAAACAATAAACACATGATAAGGATTTAAGGATAAATCTACTATTTCGTGGTATCTATAGGCTTACCTTTAATTAGTGCAATGGGTCATCAGAATGAATATTTTAATTTTTTTACTTATTTTTTGGAACCTGAATAATATTCGTTGAATAAAAGAATAAGATGTAGAGCTTTTCTGATCAATAAACAAATGTAAATATGTACTTAGTCACATTTGCATTAAAAAAAACTCAACCTTAATTTATTCACATTCAGTACTCAATTTTTGCATCGGTATATTAGCACTATTTATCGATAATTTCAAATTGCAAACATTTTTCAAATAATAATAATCGGATAGAAAATTGACGTTGTTAATTGTAATTTGTATGCTTTTTTTTGCGTAAAATCTTACATACTTTCCATTGAATAGAAAATAATAACATCAGATTTTTATATTTTGTAAACATGTTTTGATTGCATAATTAATCTTATCATAATATTTCACTGTAAAACTTTAGCTCTACGAAATCTGTTTGTTTTACAAGTTATCAATCATTGATAATATACTCAGATCTATTTCTAATCTTGTTTTATTATCTGGTAGCTTTATATGCCAGTCTTTACCAAGTCTAGAATCTAGATAGAGGTTATATTTATCATTACTTCTATCGTAATACTAATATCTATTTTGTTTGATTCTGTTCTCTGCAATCATCATCGAAAAATCGTAATCTCTATGAAGCGGAGGAAATTATTGGATTTTGAATCAAATAATATAAGAAAATATACTCTGTTATATATAGAAGTATGGTTCTTATTTCTTAACCGATAATAATATATTCCTTGGATTCTTCAACACAACTTCATCGAGGTTATCAACAAATCGTTGGTTCACGTAGGTATAACACGAAATATGGTAATGGTAGTATTTTAATTTAGTCCAATTCCTTATTTTTCATAATAAAAAAAAGAGATTAAAGTCCTATCGGTTCGTAAGCTGATAAAATGTATTGGCGCATTTCCACAAATATGTATTTTGGTTCTATGCATATCATAAAGATAAGCAACTTCAAAATGTATATACTATTTTGAAATGCTTTATTGATGTTTAAAGATAACTTTTAGTGCGTTTTTCGATGTACAAGATAATATGATTAACGATAGATGACCTAATAAAGACAATTTTTTACACTTTTACGACTAGGTACTCTAGAATTCCGATTATGGTATGATGAGTAAGTAGTATAAGTATAGGTATTACCTATACTTATACTAATATATTATATTTTGGATTATATGTATTTTGGAAAATAATATATTTTGGATCTGCTTTATGTGTGTGGTCCAAAAGTAATGTTCAAAAAGTTAGTGAAAATATAATACATATATGTATATGTGTGTTATCTGTTCAGAAATCATCACTACATAGTATAAAACAAAGTCGCTTTCTCTGTCCCTATGTCCCTTTGTATGCTTAAATCTTTAAAACTATAGGTACGCAACGGATTTTGATGCGGTTTTTTTAAATAGAGTGATTCAAGAGGAAGGTTTTAGTATATAATTTATTAGGTTTTAGGCAAAGCGGGCAAAGCCGCGGGCGGTAAGCTAGTAAATAATAAAAGGTTTAATTACCGAATTCAAATTTCTTTATCCTGACTTTTTAACCTTTCAAACTAAAATCTTAATTTATATAAAAAGTTAAATTTTTTATTGTTTCTACTTACCCCTAAACATGGACGTATAAAAAAAGACGGACGCCGTTTTACGAACAAACAACGTGAAGCCACCGTAGTAAGCTAGCGATCGTGTAAAGACAATGAACACGCACACACTCTCACCATAGTAAGCTAGTCGGCCGCCATTACGTCGTGAACTACCGACTGATTAACTGCGTCACTGTTTCACAAAAAATATTTAAAATGCCGTCTTGCGTGGTTAAATGGTGTCGCAACAGTAGGTACAATTTTAAATAACAAAACACAAGGGATTCATTCCACAGGGAAGCAAGTTATTTCTTTTATGTTTTAATGACAAAATTATTACGGCATTTATAGAAAAAAATACAGCCGCCATTGTCATCAACACAGCTGTTGCCATAGCAACATGGCACACACACATGGATGTGTCGCCGCCATTATTAAGCTTCACTCCATGTATAAGCGATATACCGTCCGTCTTTTTTTATACGTCCATGCCCCTAAACAGAATCGATCAATGTCGCAGATATATTATTTATCAACCCATAACCAAATTGGTTACTTTTCATAAGTAATGCATAATTATGTGAACTCGTTTGAAAGGCCATGGAAATCAATCAATTTATTGATTGATATGAAATTGGAGCGTGCTAATCGCATAGTATGTATGCAAGGGCCGGTGCCGTGTAGCCTATGTAGGTTTTGTAATATAATCTATTGTGTGTTATCAATGATTGTTATTTATCAATGGATAGGTATTTTATGTTATATTCTATATTTTTGTCGGTGTCTCATAAACGATATCACTATTGAGTTAAAGTTTTGAGTGTTTGAAGATATAACTTAGGTATTAAAATTATCTTACACTAGCTGCTCCGCGCGGTTTCACCCCCGTGGCTCCACTCCTGTTGGTCGTAGCGTGATGGTATACCTATAGGCTATAGCCTATATATAATACAAAATACGTGTTTTAGAAGTGATTTCTTAAACATAAATTTAATTTCAAACTACATTTAGTTGCAATAATGCAAATATCAAAATGTTTATTTATTTAAATTAATGGATAACCTATCATGACTAGTAGGTTTATAAATTCATCATAACATGATAGCAATTATTAAATAGTAAGTACTAACTACGAAATTACGTGGAATTGTTTTGTTTTCAGTTTCAAGTGCGCAGTTAGAGAAACACGTGAATTTAACTAAAACTGTGAACGCTTTTATAAGTACGCTGTATCTGTAATTCAATAAAAATATTTATATGAATGATATAAGAAATAAATAAAATCTAACCAGAAATGAATAAAATAAGGCCAATTAGTAAGTGGAATGTGTACAATTTTATGTACAATATGATGAGAATGTATTTGAAATATGTTTTATATAATCAATTGGTTTAAACTTTAAACATGTTCCATCAAAAAGTATCAATATCGCTATTGTTTACAGATACTAATAATGTATAAATACAACTGTATAATCAGCATATAATTACAAGGATATAACATGCCTATAACCTCCTAATTCCTATCAAACTAATTACTAGATAACTAGAGCATAGTTCTACGTCTGCCGCGCTAGGCACGTAGACCATTTATTTATATAACACTTACATTAGCAAAATGATTATTATCCTGTATATTATATTATCTGTATTATCGTAATCAGAACTGTGATAGAGTTAAGCCTAAAATGCACAGTAAAAGAAATAAAAGCATGTGCGCATTAAAATTTGTAATAAACAAAAGTGGCCCGCTGTTTAAATTAGTTAATGTTGTCATTAAACTGCATTTTTTTCTTATAAACACAGAAAGAAAGAAAATCTTTCATACCTACCTTCCTCAAGAATCATATCTATTATGAAAACTTCAACAAAATCGTTTGCGTCTTTTTTAAGCTTTTGGTAGGGGTTTATTTAGTGGAGTAGATGAGCAAATTACTGAAATTACCAGAATTAAATAATTTCTCTCCATTAATAAAATAAGTAAATAACCATTAACAATGAGATTTTCAAGTTCAGCATTTTAAAGACGCAAACGTAGGTAAATAAAGATTGTGTGGGATGTTCACTAATGAGATTCAATTAACAAATGTAATAAAGGTTAAAAATCTTCAACTTTAAGAGATCTTTTGAAATGACCTTATTCATTATACAGTTCAAATTCTTGCTTACTTAAAAAAAGATTTTCTCTTATATTGAATCTCAGAAATAGTAGTCGGTAATTACACATTGTTAGGTGAAGTTAAAATGATTATCTAATAATAATTTTTAAAAACTCTTCTATTTATTTATTGCAGTTTAAAGCTTTCTGAGCGATAAGCTTGTCTCCTACAAAACGAATAACTAGTAAACCGTAAGAAAACTTTCGACGCTGCGAAAAAGTTTTTCCGCACTCTATGCGGTATTATAGCGTATAAAGGCGCTTATAAATATCTTTTTAATTCACACATCATGTATACCTAAGGGCGGGGGCACACGATGCGTTGCGGCGGCGGTGCGGCGCCGGAGCGGTGTCGCTGCGTCGTCTTACATAGAAATATCTGTGGCATGTCACACGATGCGCTCCGGCGCCGCACCGGACTTGTAACCACCAAGACGAGGCGGGGAGGGGTGAATGCGGTGCGACGTCGGAGCGGCACCGCTCAGTTGTTTTTCGTCACAAGGAAGGACACGCTGTGCAACGCTGCTACGACGCCGCTGCGACATAACAACGTTACGGCGCCGCACCGCTCGTGTGCCCACTGACACGGTGAAATCTTTGCGGTGCGGCGCCGCAACGCATCGTGTGCCCGCGCCCTCACGAAGATTACCTTAGAGCGGGGGCACACGATGCGTTGCGGCGCCGCACCGCAAAGATTTCATCGTGTCAGTGGGCACACGAGCGGTGCGGCGCCGTAACGTTGTTATGTCGCAGCGGCGTCGTAGCAGGGTTGCACAGCGTGTCCTTCCTTGTGATGCAAAACAACTGAGCGGTGCCGCTCCGACGTCGCACCGCATTCACCCCTCCCCGCCTCGTCTTGGTGGTTACAAGTCCGGTGCGGCGCCGGAGCGCATCGTGTGACATGCCACAGATATTTCTATGTAAGACGACGCAGCGACACCGCTCCGGCGCCGCACCGCCGCCGCAACGCATCGTGTGCCCCCGCTCTAACCTACTGACACAGTGCTTACTTCTGACAGTCGTCTAAATTCTGGTGTATAATTCATCTTTCCCGCGAGGTGTTTTCATTTATTTTCGACACGAACTTACTTACACCACAGACAGATAACATAAAACTAGCTTACACTTAACATGAAATGGGTACATTTTTGTGTTCGTTTCATTTTAATTTTCGTGTTGAATTTACTGCCTCATATTTTAATTAGAATTTTCTTTATATCCACACACTTTAGAACATTATAATAAAGCGCTAACTAGGAACACTTTTATGTTTTATAGTCGGCGGCTGTTATTTATCTCTATTATCTCTTTATTATGCAAAGTATACATATTTTCTAGAACCTAGAAGTTTTATATATTTTTATAGAACATAGTGTTTACAGTTAATTCCATTGGAGACTTATCATATCGATGCGAATGGGTGTGTCATATTAATGGATTACTAGCCATATTTTCCTCTATTCAAAAAGGTTTGGAAAATTTACGCACACAGAAGTGTTTGCATTCAATTTGCTTGATATTTCCTTTATTTAACTTAAACAACCGTTGACACATTTTCACCAACCAAATCCAATAGAAATTTTAATTAAATATTATAACTCTGCTGAAATATGTTTAACCGTTATGTGTCACTCTACCACACACTCTACATTTCATTTTGGAGCGTACCTATATTTGAAATTTGCAATAATTCAAAAGATTTTTTTGTGCGTTCAAACATACAGTCAGACGCGGCGCTTAAATCTGTAATTCTGCTCGCACGTATCATCAATATAAATTACATCTTGCTCACTAGCATACAAAAAAGTATACTTACATATCCACATTTAAATAATATACATGCTCTTATGTAGTCCTCTCTACCATTTGAATCTGCAAGGTTAAACTGCCTGGCGACATCATTCATGCCTTCTATCAATGCATCATGTTTGTTCACTTAAATAAAACCTTGGTTACCTTCCTGCGTATTTCTGATTTTGATAAATATATTAGAATTCGCTTTTTCTTGTACGTAAACAAGTGACAGATTCAAGGTTGTTTTCGGAATTGTTTTTCTCTGATTTTACGTTGAGAACTTTTTGTTGTTCTTCGAAATTACGATTCTCTCGATAAATTTAGAAATACAAAGCTATTGTGTTTGTTTTATTCGATTACAAACTTCTACCAAAAATATGTAAGAGTGTTTCATACTTCTTATTTTTAAATTGAAGGTTTAAGAAAAAAAATGAGGATATTTAAGGAAAGAAGCTATCTCTCAAAGTCCTAAATTAATATACAATTATACATGCGAAAGCATAGGTTTTATTGTTGGAGTATTTTCGCAATTGAAACATCCCTACTATATCCATACTAATATTATAAATGCGAAAGTAACTCTGTCTGTCTGTCTGTTACTCAATCACGCCTAAACTACTGAACCAATTTGCATGAAATTTGGTATGTAGATATTTTGATACCTGAGAAAGGACATAGGCTATCTACCTTTTATTGCGAAATATGTACCACGGGCGAAGCCGGGGCGGACCGCTATGGCTATAACGTTAGATGTAAATAATTCTGTGTTTCAGTAATATGTACTACTCAATTTTACGGTCCCTTATCATTTATCAATATTATCTAGTAAATGCCCTAATCTCAGTTTTCAAATAAATCCGCAGGTGATCCATTATTAAAACATTGATAAAATAAATCTAAAACAGAGCTCGAAACCGATTGTGTTACAATTGTAAAGCATCTGCTAATTGTAAATTTTCCATCACGTTACAACTTACAACGAATAAAAGAGTCACGTGGACAAATTCGTATTGCCATACCAGAGACTCAGCGTCTTTCCAAACTATACAAGGCCAGTACGCAACGGTGTGAAACTAATCGCGTATAGTTTGGAAATAACTTTTTCACAAAGTTCTTCCAATCTATACAACAGCAGTACGCAAGTACTCGCGTATACTTTGTAGTGAAGTAAGTAAGAATAGCGCTCCAAAATATACAGCGCCAGTACGCATGCGGACTAATCGTGTATGTTTCGGAGTAAGCGCGGCGTCTTTCCATTGCTCGCGCTTATATATTATTGTATTGCTGTTTTGAAATCTATTATTTAAATGCATGTGTATTGTGTATGTAATGTTGCGTACTGATCGTATATTTTTTGTATCGAGGATGCTTGTGTCTTCGTTCCCGACTATACTGCACGACTTACAATTGACAATAGTGCTAAAATGTAAGAATCTAATAAGTCCAGAAGAAGACGGTTGCGAGGCGACGGCTATTTTTGTGTAGTTAAAAAAAACACGAACCTAACCTAACCCATAGGTAACCCTTATCTGTTACCTATTTATTTTTCTAAGCTCACCTAATAATATTTTTATTCCATATTTTACTGAATCAATCAAGAATAAAAGTAGATAGATATAGCTTTACAAGTCTTTGATTGCGAAATAATAAATAGGCGTATATTTATTATTTCGCTCAAGCGTAAGTGGTGTATTTAGTTATATTTTGCGTACTGATCGTGTATAGTTTGGAACGAAGAAGCAAGCCTACGCGTTACAAAGTATACACGATCAGTACGCAAACTTCGTGTATATTTTGTAATAACAAACTTAAAAACAGCATTACAAAGTATACACGAGCAGTTTCCTATGGTTGCGTTCTGGCTATGTATAGTTTGTAAATACGCTCCGACTCAACGTATTCTTTGCTAGCGGTTGGCTAAATTAACGATACTCATAAAGCTTCGTTCATATTGCAGTTGTATAATGTAATTTGATAATCCTTCCAGCGGTAAACGGTTTTATATTTACGACAGTTAACCTGAAATCAAAGTTTCCATCAATAGTGAACTTTTATGTAATAAAAAGACGTGTGGCACTCGGGGACTGCCGCGGTAAAGCTATTGCATGCTATTGCCTTCAAGCCACACCTCCGTGCCCGTCGGAGTGGGGAGCGTGAGGTTTTTTTCGTTACGGAATTTCTTGATTCGGTCCCCGCGCTCAAGGCCCGCGATAGAAGCTATGCAATAGCTTAAAAAATGTTCGCTGCATTGCTTTCATTTAGCAGCAATTTTTACCGTATTTAGCATGTTAGAAAAAAATTGTAATGTACTCTCAGATGTTCAGAACAGCAAGTAAAGGAAATATTTTTTTTTTTGCAAAACCTAAACGATAGTAACCTATTTCATTACAACTTCGATTCTGAAAACACTAGAGTACCAAATAATGTGAACGTGGCCTAACAAATTGTGTTATTTTGGTGAACAGTGTAACCTTGACCGCCTTCATGGTACAAGGAAGTGTGTATACTTACCCAAGGCCACAGATATGTGGAATTAATTTACTTCAAGAAGAACAGTAATAACCTATTCTTATACGCTTAAGTATGAATGGTTGAAATAATAATTAGCTAGAGCCTAATTATTATTTCTGAGACAGTATTTTACTAATTCAGGAGCCTATGGATTCATATATAAGCTGTACCTATTTTTATGTCAATAAAGTTTTTATTTATTTATTTATTAGTAGGTAACTAATAACTATATGATTTTTATATTTTCCCGCCCAAAAAAACCGAATGTCAGCCATTGCCATCTGTTTCAATCCTTGAAGTTGAAAATGTTTACAAATTATTGAGAAAATGATGCCAGTATGTATTTTTAAATGCATTAAGTTACCTACTCTTATTCATAAATTAAGCTTATTATATATGCATTGTCTGCATACCTGGAACAGCATTGCAGTTATTATATTTCTACACGTGTTAGTATCAAACAACAGAGGTTAGTATTACAATATCTAACAATAAAGATATGTATAATATTATATCTGGGGGCACGACAGTGCAATTGACAGTGAACAAACAATGCATAATACTTATAATATATGATACTGTAGTAGTGCACTCAAACATGATTCAAAATATAAGTATTATCACAGTATTATCTACCTCTAATGGTAGTTAGTTACTCAATCACTACATAGTATTAACCAAAGTCGCTTTCCCTGTCCCTATGTCCCTATGTCCCTATGTCCCTTTGTACGCTTAAATCTTTGAAACTACGCAACGGATTTTGATGCGGTTTTTTTAATAGATAGAGTGATTCAAGAGGAAGGTTTATATGTATAATAAGATCCATTAAGTAGTGGAGAAGTACTGTTATTTTTGAGGTTTCTAATGTGATGTCGTAAAAAATTACATTTATTCCGCTTACATTGCAAACGCAGGCTGAACCCTACGAGTTTTATCAAAATAATGTACTAAGTATTATACACATTGAAAAGGTCAACAGAAAAGTCCGCGATGGTATATGTCTATCTCTTATGGATAACCCACAATAACTTTTTTTTGTCATTTACTTTTTACGACAAATAATGGCTAATTTTCGAAGCGATTTTAACCAATACAGCATTAATCCTTAACCAATTAAATACCATGGATACATTGTTCATTTAATATAGATCTATATGGCCCTTTACACCGTATGATTTAAGTGAATAGTTTCGAAGATATTACAGATTTAAAAATTGCAGGACGTAGCGTTTGCGGCCGCCCGGCTATGTATTTTATACCCGTGCGATGCCGGAGGCCGGAGCGGGCCGCTATATTTTTATACCTATACAACGTTCACAATTTTTCTGTAGTGTATTTAGTATCAGCATTGCACCCGTGCGAAGCCGGGGCGGGTCGCTAGTTCATTTATAAAAATATCTAAAATGTGTTTAGTTAATATAAACATAGGTACATAAATTTCAGGCCTTGGACCTGGACAACGCTTGGCAGATAATAGAAGAGAAGAGAAAGAGATAAATAACATTTGAAAAAAAGATTTCTTTTCAATTAAAGTGATAAAATAAAGATAATTTTTAAACAAACGAACACCGTAATATTATGTTGAATAAATTGAATAATTTCTGATCTGCGTGAAGTGGCAACACTACGCGTCGCGACATGGCAAGCTTGAAGACATTTCTAAGAAGGATACAATAACATCCTCACTCCTTTTGAATATTTA
>CAJQZN010035084.1:0-10127 GCA_907164685.1 Colias eurytheme | reverse complement strand
CGGAAAATACCCGATAATTTTGAAGCTCTTGTGGTATTATAAGTGATTAATTAGTGGTTTTAATTGTAGTTTAAATTTACGTTTTATTGTTTAAGATTCATGGATTAATATTAAATTAAAATGTAATGATGTGTGTTTTGTAAGTTGTCCTAAATAAATAAATAAATGTGACATCCGCCAACACGCACTTGGCCAGCGTGGTGGATTATGGCCTGATTCCTTATGGGAGGCCTGTGTCCCAGCAGTGGGAACGTATATCGGCTGATGTTAGAGCGAAAACACGAAAAAGGAGCAATAAGGCAGAACAACATCTGCTGGGGTTTAGTTTATTATATAGTAGCTTTGTACGTTATAGATACGGGAACTGCAGTTGCTTCCTAAACCTAATTATCAGGAACAGTCTACAGAATACAGACTAGTTCTAAACTTGCCAACGAAATTAACACTTGAGCGAGCGGTAAATTCTATTACTATTCCTAGATTAGGATATACTAGGTTATAGAGGTGTCAAGTTAGGAGTTTGTTAGTAATCAACGAATCGGAATATATTGATTTAATGAAAATAATAATAACAGTATTGTCTATGCAAAAATATTAATATTTATTTTTCTTCGTTTGCTTGTCTGGAAGGAATCGCGCTATAGCAATAGGACCGCCAATTGTTTTAATAATTAGGTAAAGTTTCATATCAAAGATGTAGAGAAAAGTGTTAATAATAATTTAATAGTACTACTTACATAAAAACTCTGTATGTAAAGGTTTCCTTTCCTTTTTATTTATAAAAAAGAACAATCCTTTTTTGATATGCAGGAATAAAAAAAATAATTATATTAAGCACACAATAGATTTATTACTAGAATGCCAGATTAGTGATAAAATATTACGAAAAATAACTATTGAATTCATATTAGGAAAATTAAGTAAAACCGCTCTGTAGAGCTAGTTCAACAAACTTATTTAACTGTGGTTTATAATGTATCGAGAGATTAACGCAGGATTAAACACGGCACGTATAATTAATTAATGGGTATTACCAGACGGATATACCAAGCCGACTAAACAAGAGATTAACGACTAAACTATGAGGTTAGTTTAAGGCGTTAATAGGGGCTAGCGACCTTGGCGACGATTTACAAGGCGGGATCGGGGGACCGGCGCGAATCTACCGTAGTAAAAGTACGTATAAATTTAAAAAGATATTTGGATATTGAATCAAAATTTAAAACAACCATGCCCTGTGTTTCAATTTCATAAACACACTGTAAAACACTACAAAAATTTATGTTATATTGACTTAGCGTTTTGGTTTAAAGTCCAAAAATCGACCTCAGTTCATGATTTTTTTCCAAAAAACCTGATTGTAAAATAAACAAATTAAAACAACCATGCCCTTTATCATATTCGAAACTTTAATATACATTTTTTTTAGATATGTACATTAAGAATCTAAGAAGAAAAACGGTTATAACTAGAGTTAATTTTCGGTATTAAAAGGGAATTCTACCCGATTCAGGCCTTAAGATTTCTTTTTTTGTTGTTTATTTCGATACCAACTAGCTGTTCCGCGTGGTTTACCGCGGAAATAACCACGAAAAAGCAAGTAGGTATAGCTTGATTTGGGGTATCCTTTTACATAACCTACATAAATGTAGTATTATCAAAATTCGTTTAGTGTTGATGCATGATAGAGTAATAAACATATACAAATACATTCTTACACTAATTACTTAATTAGTAGGGTAGGTAAGATAAATCACACCTTAAATCTACGTATGATTATGTCTGGAAGAAGCCGCCGTTTGCAATGTATCCTGGGTTAAGTATCAATTTGTAATTTATCTAGAGCATAAATAAAATTATTTAATTCTCTTAGGGCCGATTTTTCAATCCTTGGTTAAAATTTATCCGTCCAATAAAGTATTACACGAATATTTTAAAATGTCACCTGTAAACTGTCAAATACGGACAATTAGAATACATTTTTGAAATGGTAGTTTCATACGTTATTCGAAGAATAAGTTTTAACCAAGGATTTAAAAATCAGCCCTTATAGTGTTAATAAACTGGAGCGAATCTTTAGTATTCACATCATAGGTATGTAGATTGTAGGTGTTTAGACGAAGCATTTGCTAGTCACAAACAGGGGGAATATTACTGCTTACTTAACAACTTATATGAGCTCCGTAACTGGGGCGATTTAACCGACTGCACAAAAGAGTATTCAACTATCATAAATAGAAACATGTTTTGTTTCAATTTTTTTATTACATCAAACGAACATAGAGCTACAGCTAAAGCAAGAGCTCTTTTGTGATCTTTTAGTGTTAACGAAAAGTCGTATTCAGTGTTGTTCAGACTTCAGTATGTTCTACATTGCATAGAATCTTTTCGAACTCACTAAGAACAACGAAAGTATGCTCTACGCCTGTTTACACTAAAATAATTTGACATAGTGAGGTTAGAATGAGCATTCGCTCGTTTGATGTAAATGTTAATGGAAGGCAGGTTCTTATGGAGAGAAACACGTAAAGGACGGAGGAGGTTTTAGATACAATGCCACCAAGTGCTGGAATAATATACCACCACCATTAAAACAAATTAAATCAATTTATAATTTTAGACTAAAATATAAGAAACACATTTTTGAAACATTACATTGTACTAAGCCTTGGTGAGCATGGTATCTTAAAAAACCAATTTGAAACCTTTTATTATTATTATTATATATTTTTTCATTTATATCTACTTATATATTACATTATGTTATGTTTCTCTATTCTATAAGTATAATATAGTATGTATGACGTGACACCGTATTAAATCTTTTATCTAATTTAAATATATATATTTTATTAGTTACACAAAAATAGTTTAAATGTACTGTGTACTCCATACGTCACAAGGGGTTGCTGAAAACCAGTGTTGTGTAAGGGCCCTGGCTCTTACACAACTATTTGCTGAGTCAGCCCCTTTTGTCAGCAACCAACGAGCCGCGCAGTATGCTGATTTGCCCTATTTTCCCTTCTTTTTTAATGTGTGTATTTGTAAAAATATTATATAATTTAAGGGTCAATTACTTTTTAAGTTCTTCCTTTTTTTTAGCTTTTTTATGTGTTTTTTGTTATATTGTGTGGCATATCGTTATATGACAATAAATTTCTTTCTTCTTCTTCTTCTTCTTCTTAAAGTAATATCCAAACATCATCTACTGGGACACATAGTATCAAATAAAAATTTGTGAAAAATATTACAACGTACGTTTTATTTTTACGTGTAGAAACGTATCACTACATAATATAAAACAAAGTCGCTTTCTCTGTCCCTATGTATGCTTAAATCTTTAAAACTACGCAACGGATTTTGATGCGGTTTTTTTAATAGATAGAGTGATTCAAGAGGAAGGTTTTAGTATATACATATATATGTTTTAGACAAAGCGGGCGGAAAGCTATATTATATAAATTATAAATTTAATATTTTCATATCTCTCACTCAAAACACATTTAAATTTCCACTCAAAGCTCAGCAAATGTTTAGAAAGGACAAAGTTACATGTTTGATAGCAACTTTATGTGTAGTTTACATTTATTGAGGTTACGTGTTTGTATTATTAATTTATTATTATGTGACATGTCTATTCTATTCTTCTTACTTTGCATTTAGACCAAACGAACATAGAGCTGCAGAATGCAGTTTCATAGCCCATAGGTAATTAAAACAGTTTTGGTTTCTTGTTAGCGATAATACTAAAAATAATGCCTTTGGTTCATGACAGAAATCTATAATATAAAAATGAATCCCGAAATGTGTTGGTAAGCGCATAACTCGAGAACGGCTGAACCGATTTAGATAATTCTTTTTTTTTTATATTCCTTGAAGTACAAGGATGGTTTTTATGTAGGGAAAACGTAAATATGTACCACGGGCGAAGCCGGGGCGGACCGCTAGTCTATAATATAAAAATGAATCCCAAAATGTGTTGGTAAGCGCATAACTTCAGAACGGCTGAACCGATTTCGATAATTCTTTTTTTATTATATTCCTTGAAGTACGAGGATGGTTCTTATGTAGAGAAAACGTAAATATGTACCACGGGCGAAGCCGGGGCGGACCGCTAGTTTGTAATAAATTGAAATTCAAAATTTCAAATTACTTATGAATACAAACTCCCAATAGTAATTTAAAAATAGATTATTAAGTAATATAGTATTTGAATTGAAAAGATGAAAGCTATGAACTTTATTCAATACTAGTTTTCCGCCTGCGGCTTCGCCTGCGTTTTCAAAGAAAAACCCGCATAGTTCCCGTTCCCGTGTGATTTCCGGGATAAAACCTAGTAGACCGGGAGATACTGACACAAAATTTCGAGTCATTTGTAACAGGATGGCGGTTCTACAGGGTTCTTAGTACGCAATGACAAAAAGAAAAATGATGGTGTGAACGCTGGTACCGGCGGCTTAGTCGCGTGGGCGTTAGTCGAACTCATCGGAAAATAGAGAAAGTCAAACGATTTGTAACAGTATGGCACTTATTTTCCCTGTAAGTTTGAGGATCAACGAATATAAATACAAAATTTCAAAGATCTAGGTGTTGGAAATCTTCACTTATATAAATTAATAATAAATTTATTTTTCAAGTATGACAGCACTTTTTCCCCCTACTAGAAGTATGGCAAATATAATAATGGTCACATTTTATCAAATACTCTCCAAAAAGCCAAATGCAATACTGGTACAAAAAGATAGGCGAAATAAAAAAAATTTGCAGATTTTCGGCGGTATGGCGACCATTTGGAATCGTCCGAAAAGTATGGCATGGCGATTTTCGTAAATGGCTGCACGACGATGGTTACCTGTGCAAAAGTTAGCTTGGTACAAATGGTTGAATAATTGTTTTTTTTAAATCAACACATTCGCGTCGGTATGGCGGGCTGTAAGTCATACCGGAAAAGTATGGCATGACACTACCGCCTACTTCTTTTTTATGGGCTATCGGTAAATTCTAAAATTTTTGTGTTACAAATCGTTTGACTTTCGCTATTTTTCCGACGAGTTCGACTAACGCCCACGCGACTAACCCACCGGTACCAGCGTTCACACCATCATTTTTCTTTTTGTCATTGCGTACTAAGACCCCTGTAGAACCGCCATCCTGTTACAAATGACTCGAAATTTTGTGTCAGTATCTCCCGGTCTATAGCCTATGTTACTCGTGGATAATGTAGCTTTCGAATGGTGAAAGAATTTTTAAAATCGGTCCAGTAGTTTATGAGCCTATTCATTACAATCAATCAAACAAACAAACAAACAAACAAACAAAGTTTTCCTCTTTATAATATTAGTGTAGATAAGAAATCATTGAAATCATTGAATCTCCATCAACCGTCGTCGATTGTGTATGTGTGCGCGAGTCTCTCAAGTTCAGCTAGCTCTTGTAGTCCTCTTAAAGAAAAATATTTTAGTTTTTTCTTGTTTGATTTTCCGCGAGAATAATACATTTAGAAATTATAGATTTGCTGCAAACTGTACTCGAAACGTCTTGATACTAATATTATAAAGCTGAAGAGTGTGTTTGTTTGTTTGAACGCGCTAATCTCAGGAACTACTGGTTCGATTTGAAAAATTCTTTCGGTGTTAGATAGCCCATTTATCGAGGAATCCTATAGGCTATAATATTATATCATCACGATAAGACCAACAGGAGTAGAGCACTGCAGGTAAAACCGCAGGGCACAGCTAGAAATGAATAAATCGCGTTTAAAATTCGTTAGGTACAATCATTAATTTTTAAATATATAATTTTATATAATTGTTTATATGTATAATTTTATTTATAATACAGGAATATTTGTCCAAGGACTAAAAATATTTTTTCAATATACTTAGACCATGAGTATGCGTATATATGATACCTAATTATCTCTTTTATTAGAAACTAGCTTTCCACCCGCGGCTTCGCCCGCGTTTTCAAAGAAAAACCCGCATAGTTCCCGTTCCCGTGGGATTTCCGGGATAAAACCTATCCTATGTGTTAATCCAAGTTACCCTGTATATGTGTGCTAAAATTTATTGTAATCAGTTCAGCAGTATTTGCGTGAAAGAGTAACAAACATAACACATACGTACACACAAACTTTCGCATAATATTAGTAGGATATTATAGAGAATTAAATAATTTTATTTATGCTCTAGATAAATAACAAATTGATACTTAACCTAGGGTACATTGTAACAAACGGCGACCTTATCGCTAAATAGCGATTTCTTCCAGACACAATCATTATTGTAGATTTAAGTTGTGGTTTATCTTACCCTACTAATTAAATTCAAATTAAAATTCAAATATTTTATTGCATACCAATACATTTTTGCATTGAGTAGGATACTAATAAATACATTATTATACAGAAATAACTTAATACACTTGCCAAATTGTTTCTATGGTACGTTCAATCAATCAAGTTAATACTACATTTGCATAGTTAACTTAGCTTACTTTTTACTTAGTATTAGCACTTATCCTATCAGATAACCTAGTAATCCTACTAATGACTAATAGATTATTTATTATTGTAGCGAATATTTAATATTTAGAATTATTTATACCAATCAACCGGATTTTAATGCGTTGTTTAAGTATATGAAATTAAATATTTTTATCTCTAAACTAGCTTACCGCGCACGGCTTCACCCGCTTTGTTTAAAACCTAATAAATTATATACTAAAACCTTCCTCTTGAATCACTTTATCTATTAAAAAACCGCATCAAAATCCTTTGCGTAGTTTTAAAGATTTAAGCATACAAAGGGACATAGGGACAGAGAAAGCGACTTTGTTTTATACTATGTAGTGATTTACTAATCAATATAACATAATATTTAATGGTTTGTATATAATTTTACAAAGTATTGTTGCTCGGCCCAACGTATTTTATGTCAGCAATGAGCAAATATCAAAAACTAGCTGCGCTTCGCGGTTTCTTGGAGTAATGAAATTAGCCTTCCTCGATAAATGGGTTATCTAACACCGAATTTTTCAGACATTACAATCGATTCAGTTATTTTCTGATATTAGAAGTGCGAATAAAAGTAATTTATCCATAATAGCCTATATTCTAGTAGTTAGTACTTTCAACTGCTACATCATTAACAAGTATCATCAAAATACGTACAATTGTTTCATGTGAAAGAGTAAGAATATCCAAATGTTCTTCCAATCTTTAGCGTTTATAATATGAATAAGTATCATAAATATGAAGAACTTTACATTAATAATTTAAGATTCCTTTTATCCTACACTTTACCAAACCCTAGATTTTTCTACACTATAGCACACCCCGGACACTCCATACAAAATGATCGTTTTGACAGTCACACTGTAGAGACTGCAAATGTGTGTGTTATGTGTGTGTTATTATATTATTGCTTTATGGTTGGCACATTTGTGACTAGCGTAAAAAAAAAATCGCGTTTTTCTGATGAAATACATCCGTAAACAGCACAATATCTAACCATTTTTTACGAAAAACGGTAATCACAAATCCAAAATAATAAAAATACTTTAAGTCAATTTGATTAATGTTGTCAATCTTCGTTGCGTATCGTCCTTGTAGAAAAATGTGGACCATTTTTAGACTGATCGTGCGGGGTGAGGTGAGTGTTTAATTTTGGCGGGAGGCGGAGAGTGTCCGTTCTGTAGCGTTTAGCTACTATTATGTATTCTGTGACTATAGTCTACCAACTATTTATAATCATTACTATAATGACCTCTCTCTTTCACTCTTGAGGAAAACACTTCAAGTGGAAAAGAGATATCAGTTTTATTTATGAATTCTTGACGGCTCTATGAAAGTTTAAGTGACTGAGAGCTTTTATTATATAAATTATGTATTTTTCTTTTGTATTCTTTCCTTATTGACCTTTTAAATATAATGAGATTAAATTAGAAATAGAAATTGATGAATGAATATTTACGAGCAATGAAAGTACCAACATAATTGAAAATAAATCAAATTACAATTGTTTATTTCTTTTCTATATCTGTAGCGAAAGTAACCAATAATAATATCTTGTATCCAAATTATATTCGTACACAACCTACTTTGGGATACTGAAAATATTCATAGGCATTTTAGGTAGAGTACCTAGGTACCAAAAGAGCGATATGTATATCGATTAATTATTATGTACCTATGTATTTATCAGCTGTTTTAAAGATAAGTCCATAATATAATATTATTCACTAGTTCTAAATGACTTGAGGTTTTACCCGTCTGCGAAAGAAGAAAGCTTACGTTTTTAAGAATATGTACTATGTACGTGTGTGTATTTCTTTGGCACGCCCTAGAGCCATTACATAACTTGTAATAATTAGCTATTATAACTTGTAGTCTTGCAATAATTATTAGAGTTATGATCATAGAAATCTAAATAACAAGACACATAGAAGTGCTTTATTGTCATAATTCGTATGAAAACCGCTGTCGCCAAAATCAACACATTCAAACCGAAAGCTAAACAGTACACACAAGTAAACTATGCCTTTTATTGGACAGCTTGATTTTAGTGAAAACTAACTTATCTATTAAATTAAGCTTTTGAATATGTATCCTAACGCACGAATTTACGGTTTATTTTAGAATAACATCTCTAAGTATATGAGACTTTTTGCTTCAATACGAACAAACGTGATAATAAGAATGGTCGACTGTGTCATTCATTGTTATTTCGATTACTATGGTGACACTCGTAATACTTGTAAATATTCTATAATTTTAAGGAAAAACGGCATTATTTCTAAAAAAAAATATTTTCCGATGAAATATTATTCCTTTATAAGTATAATTACAACTTGTGGAAGAATTTCCGCAATGGGAATTGATGAAACACACCATGTATATGTCGTGGCCATATCGTAGATTTGCTCATTTCATGATATGATCGATCATTTCACGAAATGGTCGCATTTCATGAAATGGCCAACATAGTTTGATCAGATCGTTAAATCGTCAACGTTTCACGATTTGGCCATCCACATTTGGCCAGATCGTATAAAATATAAAGAGTCCATAAAATATTAAAATTCAGAATATTCTAAAAACTTGTTTAATGTCATTCAAGCGGCCGGCGAATGCTAGAAGCGAATCGTTTTTGCAATAAAAAACAGTTAGGTTAGGTTAGGTTAGACTTTGATAAACAACGCACGAGCCGAGCGAGCAAAGCGAGCGTGCCGCGGCAGCGGCCGGCGAGTGCCGGAAGCAGAATCGCTTTTTAAAAAACAAACAATTATAATACTATAGTAGGATATATAAATATATATCCTAAAAGAAAAAATGCGTCTTAAATTATTTTATTTAAGACGCATTTTTTCTTCAATACATATAAGATATCCACATTTTCCATAGTACTCGAACCGTCGTAAATTCTTTGCTATGAATTTCTTCACATTGTTATTAAACGAATTACGAAGTTTTTAACTGCGAATAATTAAATTTTCGCCAGCGTGCGGCCGCCATATTATCACATAAACACAGAGCTTGCAGCGCCTCTACCAATGATTAATGTAACTATTTTACGATATGATCAAATAATTTTGATCATTTCATGAAAAAACCGCGCGATTAGTTGGCCATATCGTGAAACGATTTCTTATCATTGATCTGATCAAG
Organism: Colias eurytheme; assembly: GCA_907164685.1. Classification (NCBI taxonomy): domain Eukaryota; kingdom Metazoa; phylum Arthropoda; class Insecta; order Lepidoptera; family Pieridae; genus Colias; species Colias eurytheme. The sequence goes on along the minus strand of CAJQZN010035084.1, from coordinate 460 downwards.
CCACATCATGATGTGGCCAAACTAAATTAGCCATTTCACGAAATGCGACCATTTCGTGAAATGGCCAGTCATATCATGAAATGAGCAAATTTACGATATGACCACGACATATACACTCATACGTCTCCAGAGCAACTGAACAGTGACGAATGCACTGGTGATGTGCAAATCACAAGGTCACGCACGCTTACGACTTCTAGTGTCTTGTTATTTAGATTTCTATGGTTATGATTGTGACATAATATGCTACATAAATAGCAGTTGGGTTTTTTACAGACTTCAATAGTAATAAAGTTGTATGCACTTCAAGAGATGGTATAAAATTTTATATAAAGTGTTAAAAAAAGCCACTCAGACAGCGACAGCACCCCACGCCCCCCTGCAAGCAGAGGGGTGAACGATCATCGAGGGCTGGAGCCAGCTGACTCCGCCCGCCTCACGCTCAGGGCGCCGCGCCACG
>CAJQZN010035073.1:0-11680 GCA_907164685.1 Colias eurytheme | reverse complement strand
CAAGGAAGAAACTGAGTTTTCATCAACCTACATACAGTCCACAATAACTATAATGTGTATTTGTAAAGTCATCTTCCTATATTATGTTTCGTTGTGACATGTCTTAATCTGACAATGTCTGTTAATGACATGTAAATCATATACCTAATACCAAGAAGCTTATATCTAATACACTGGAGATTTCATCCCATTTTTTATCCCTTTCACACCTAACTTGATTATCATCATCAAAGGGATAAAAAAACATACAGGCGTCATTCAAGGTCATATTTTCTTGTTACAAGTTAATGTTCATACTGAAATCTCCAGTGTATTAGATATAAGCTTCTTGCCTGATACTCATCCCAGCTAGACATTTACAAAACGTCAGTTTCCACACCTTCCTGCCACACATGCACTAATACATTAGCAATATTGGAATTACAGAATCCGCATTACCGTGATTACGATTGAGTAAAAAGTGCGGCCATGATGGAAATATGAAAAACATATTTGGATAAATACCATGTTGCTGAGGGAATCCTTTGAACAGTGTGCTATAAAATCATATGAATACGCTTTTTCAACTTTTGTACTGCAAATGTAATGCTTAAGTAACATTAAATGAAAGGTAAATGTGAACTTTTGAAGTAATTACTGCGATTAACGTATTCCGTTTACAATTCGATGTATTATGAGTTTACTTTGAGTATATTTTGGAATTGATTATGAAACATTCTTATTAAAAGGACTATGTCATTATGGCAAGGAACCACGTTTATAATAGGTCTATCTTATTATAAAAGTCTTAAATAAATCAAATTAGCATTAATTTCATTTCTTCGTAGCCAAAATCCGGAAAACTTTCTTCAAATAGAGAAACCTATAATTATCCTTCTAATTTTGCTGATTTTTAACGCCTCCGCTTGTTAAGATTACAAATTGAAACAACATTTCTGACGCTTCATTTTTCAAACAAGAAAAATATAAAATTGAATTATATTTTATAAATTGTATTCTGAATAACGGATTTTCAGATCAGATGGTTGATGAAAAACATTGTGTTTGAACATTTTGTACATCAAACGAAGGTTTACAAATTTAAATTTGCAAATAACATTATGCGATTAATTTCAATGCTGGTAAATATAATTTCATAAAGAACACCTTAAAATATATGTCACTTGATTATCATCACTATATGAGGTGAGCAAAAACTATACCTAGCAATGGTCGACAAACAGTAGGAAATTAAATATCGATGACTCTATAGGTCAACTTTACAAAATAATTATGACTAAGGAGGATAGGGGCAGAATAAATTAACGCGTTTCAGACACCAGGAATTATTTGAACTATTGAACCAGACAAACAATAGTAGCCAACATAATAGAAAATTAATAGTTTAAAGCATTTTCATCTACTTCTACATCATTATCCAGTAAATAGTTACCAAACACAACAAAGGCCTCAAACGTTCCATATTTTCAACGCAACGGTATAAAACTGAATTTCCACATAATCTCCGTGCTGTACATAAAATTACACAATATGGCCGCCAGCAATTCCTGAGCAATATTTCCTTGTGTAGACCAAAATGGAGTTTTACCGTCTTTATAACGCCGTAATGGATTTTGCAAAGATTCCAAGAACTGTAACAGTTTCTCAATTTTGGCATGCATTTTTAACAATTTTGAGGGTAGTCAAACAAAGTTTCGCTTCACTGGAATAGCGAAAATTCACATACGATAAATTAAAATTTTGCAATGAAGGTAGGTAAAACTTTTAAACTTATTATAGCAAAAATAAGCCGATTGTTCCATTCCAAACTAGCCAATCGTTTAATTTACCTATAAATAAATAATATAATTTTTCACATTATTATCTGAAAATAAACACAAAGGTGAAAAGAATAAAGACAGCATCTCGCCAAGTAATGAAGTCTGTATAGTAACGACGGTATAGTGTATAGTCCCTCTCCATACAGCTGATCAAACAATAACACGGCAACTCAAAGATGGCCACCGAGCTTTTAATAGAATCTGGAAAAAACGTAACTTAAGCGGTTTTTAGTTGCAAATACACTTTCCGAAATCAGAAACTTCAATGCATAGCAATGAGGATTTTCAGCTCCAAACTCCTGCGGCCCGATGAATTTCACTTGAATAAAAGTTTTAAAGACAATTTTTATCCTGGAGCCGCTCAAATTACTAAAGTTGTGAGCATCGGTAATACGATGTGGAATTAGATTTTTTATTTATACCGATGTTTATATAATTATTTTATGGATAAGTTTCGGGCGAAGCCGCGGGCCGCTTTGTTAAAAACTTATAAATTATGTATTGAAATCTTCCTCTTGAATCACTCTATCTATAAAAAAATATGTTCCGTAATTTTAAATCACACAGACGACGAAAAGCGACTTTGTTTTATACTATGTAGTGATAAAGATCTGATTCGATATGTTTCCAAGGTATTGAGTACATTTGTATTAGAGGTACAGGTCTCAGTAACAAATATCAGTTAAATTTGTAGTAGGTATATTGTGTTTGAGTTCAGATTAATTGTATTCGATTGTTCATTACAAAATAATTAAGATCGCATTATTGTGTTGACGTGACACATAAAGACAAAATAATTATTATGTTGTTACATTTGGGAATAAAATGTAAATGTACAGGGCAGATTCAATACCTACTTCTGGTATTTATTACATGCACACTTGATTATGATGTTAAAATCTTTCCCACTAAAGAAATAAATTAAGGAATTAGGTAAATATTTTTAAAGTGAAACTTTTATTACATCGTCTCAAACTTTTTGGTCTGTGTAGCGCATGTCGCGTGTATCGCGGTAGTAGGTATACCTACTCGGCAGCCGACCGACACGCGACATGCGCTACACAAAGCAGTGTTCGGAATCGTTCGAACAGTTTCACTTTTACCGTGGTTTCATAAAACCACACAACATTTTTTTTTATTAATTAATATCTCAAGTCAATAGTTAACAGGTGAACCGAGACAGGTGGCCTGGAGTACGATTATCTCAGCTTGGCAGGACACAGAAGGCCGATCACCTGCTTGTGCCTAAGGTGGAAAAAGATCAGTGAAACAAATGTATGAATGCATCTGCCTCAACCCAAAATCAAGACTGGAAAAATCCAAAGAGGGCTGTAACACTCTAGCCAAATGACTCAATTACCACCAGCCGCTGACAAACAACGCAAAAAGAAATCCAAGCTAGTGAGCTCAAACTCAAAGGCTAGCAAAATAACCAGTGCAAATAAATTTCTTCCCGCCACGCCAAGTGAAACAATGGACGTTTTTTAGCCAACTAATTGTAATGATTAATGTGTCTTGGCGGAAAGCGTCGAGGGGCTAATTATAAATAATGAACGCGACGGATGGGACCGAATCATTATTTAATTAGTCTTTTTATAAGCTAGGAATTTTTGATGCCGACTGAGCTACAAAGGCGAGGTTCACGGATTAAAATGTAATAAAACTTTGACAATGTTCAGTCTTCCTCGAAATGGTGGGTAATAAGTTTTATATTTTAACGTGCTGAGTTTGGGAAGAGTTCATAAGTACTGTGAGCAATTGGAATAGAAAAAAAAATGATGAAGAATTTTTATTATTTTCTGTGGTGAAGCTTTGAAATAACTTACAGTGTTCCTGAACCCTAACAAAATTGCAGCCTGAAGGCTGAACTTCGGGTGTTGTAGTTTACGGTGCTAAAAACTTAGATAATAATATCAGGATTCAGGTCCCGTGTTTTATTTTGTTGCTTTGCCATTAAAAATATCCCACTGCTGGGACACGTGTAATTACTCTAAGGGTAGTAAGAGCGTATAAAAAGATAAATTTGACTGAAATACCATCCATAAATTTTATACCCACTTCTTTAATATTTTAACGTTAACGTGTTTATCAAAATACCTTTTTACTATAAAGCATCGGAAATAAGTTTCTCTATTCATCCGTAAAATTAGATTTAATTCATTTGAACTTTCTTCTTCAAATCACGACAATTTATATTTGAAAAGTGAGGTCTCAAGGAAAACTAGACGTGCACGTGTAAGATATTCTTTGTCTATAATCACAGACTAATAATAATATACTACGTAACTATAATATTATCAGTTTATTTTCGATTTCATTAGATTTTTTCTTATTTTTTTAAGTTAAGTTCTGATTAATAATTGTTATCGAGATACATTAAAAACATAATTTGCGACTCTACCATGATAATAAATAAGTACATACAAAAAATATACAAAATAATCCAAATATACATATAATATAATATTGTATTTACTTATTATTTGACACCAAGAAACTCTTGAATCTGTCCCCATATATCAAGAGGCTCTAAACCTGTTTTTCTCGTTCCCAGCTGTACCCTAAATAGGGGATTAGTTTTTACATGCACGATAACAAGACCAAAATATTTACATTAACTCAAGCCTAGTTAAGTAGTTAGGCCTGAAATATGTTTTACTTCAAAATGTTTCATTATATCACGACACAAAAGAATGATCAAAAGCGTTAGACACAAACTTTACATTTGTATGACAAAGACAATAGAAAATATTTTAGTATTTTGGGACCCGAGCTGAAGCATAAAAGAGTAATGTAAGTAAACTGAGGGTAGATGTAAATTAACTTTCTTTGATTAATTAGAACAATGGTGTAGCCTGTGACACGAGATAAGAACCCTAAAAACCCTTGAAACGGGTGGAAATTGCAAAAATACACAAGTTCGCTCAATTAGGACCTGAATCTGGGACAGCAGAGGACAAACATGAGCACCCAGCTCTCAACCACGTTCTCACGAACGGGGACAAAAAGCCAGGTGCAGGATACGTGACATTTAACGACGATGCCACATTAATAACTCGCATGAAATGCATGTAAATGGCCGCCTACATTAGTGCAAGATTGATGACTTTCATCTGGGAACTGCGCTAAGAAGGAAATGAGGGCATGTTGAAAACGCTTGTAAGAATGCTATTAAACGAAAATGTGCAAGTAGGTATTGTTTCAACCGACTGTACAAAAGCGACGAAAATTTATGGTTTTAGCAGTGAATGTTTGTTTTTCTTTATACTCACTATATTGCTAAGTTTTATGTTAAATTGTTATACAGTGGGTATCTTCCGAGATATAAAAGATTTTAAAATATGTTAGAAACATAAATTAAGATATCTTATAATTTTCTCGTAATGAAAAGGAAAAACTCTTTTCATATTTATTATTTCCTCTCCTTCCCTTCTTGCATAGTTCTTTATCATTTTACATCTTTAACTTATCATTCTTATATCAAAACATTCCTTTTTCCCCATGTCAATGTAGATACAATATTAAAAACGCAATTCAATCTAACAAATCTCTTATATCAAACTAACTCAAGAACTTGAACAACAAAACGCGTTTCTCCTCAACTGTATAAAAAGCTTACAGACCGCGACTTGTAAAAGTTCAGCGGTGTTTACAAAATACTATGGTATAAAGAATCACAATTTAAAGTTTTAAAGCAACTACAATGACTATCTCCCGCTGAGTCTAACGATATACTGCGAAGTTCGTATCTAACGACTGGAATATAAAATGCTATCCGACAGTAACACTTATCAAGTTCGACCGAACAATCCTGACACCCTTATTTAAGATTGCGACGATGGAGCGGATGAAACGCAATCATAAATAAGATTTTATGGTGCATGTTTGTTTATAGGAATCAATACAAATTAAACACATAAAACCGAAAGAGTACAATAAATTCGATTGCTCTTGAGTCGGGCGGCCGAGAGGTCCAGGCATCGCCTCGAAATGGCGAAAGACGGTTTTTAGCCGCCTCGTTATCATTTTTTTTTATTCATTAAAAAATTATAGAGAAATCAAATTTCAAAATAGTGTATTGCCAAAGTAAAAGGAAATATAATCAAAAATTCAATTAAATTTTGCTGACGCAGCACGTCCGCGTCGTCCTAGTAATATCCACAATATTTTATACAAAGATACAACCTATAATTAACAGTACAGAATTTAGGAAAATAGATATACCGTTTTTCTACTACTGTTTTATTGTACTTATTGGTTTAACTTTTTTTACTAAAACTTATGTCTTAATTTAAAGTAAATGCATAACAGAAGAGAAAAATTAAAATAAAATATGGTACACAACCGCTCGTGCATTGTAGTCGTAGTCAACCAAAGGAATAGTGTGTGATATTAGTTAGCTCTTTACTGTGATATAGGATTAAGTTGAATGTTTTTGTGCCGTGTTTTTACCGAATTTTTATAATAATTTTAATTTTACAGCATTTTTAGCAATTATTGTATAATATTTTAGTCATTTTATATTTTAGTATTTTTTTCTTGTATTTTAATATTATCCATCCAAAAAAAAAAAATAAAAAGCAAAAAATGTCTCTGGACTATAATCCAGAGGTGGCGCGAACACCCTGTGATGACGGGTGCCTTTTAAAAAAAAAAAAAAAAAACCGCTCGTGCATCAACCGCCTAAAACTAACTTGTATTAGCAAAGTTCCCAACCTACTTTTGTCGGAATAAATTTTTCATAAAACCGACAGTCGAATTAAGCTGTTCCGTGTTGGAGAGTGCGAAACGTCTTCAATGGAACTTTTAAATTTATAGTTCTTTTGAATCGGAAATTTAATAATTTCATGCCATCTTTGTCCATACTATGCATAGTGGAATCTTTATTATACTGCGTCTTTTATCAAGTATTTGTTGGGTTTCTAAAGATAACTTTATTCTGTTTACTTGTTTGCCGCGTTTTCGCATCGAAAATGATGAACAGATCGAGATGAATTTGGATAAACTGCTAATTTCTAATCTTTCTCGATCTAAAGCTATCTCTTCTAAAGAAAGTGAAATAATACTAAAATGATGTTTGTTATCTATATAAATAATTTACTTACCTTATATTCAAAGAGAATAACAACAATTTCATCTAAAAATAAGTACATTAAAATATTTAACAAACGTTCATATTACGTAAAAATGTAACACAAACGTCAGCATTGCTACTGAAACATCCATTATTTTTGGCAAAGGCAAGAAATTGGCCCGCTAATGCACCCATTGTCCGCGTTTCTAGGCTTTCTCCATTCTATAGCGCTGTTGTCACGGAATATAAAGAAATACCAGCTTTTCAAGGGATTTAGTTAAATGTATTGTTTTATTTCAGCTGCAGATATGTCACTTGGAATAAGTGGTATGCGGTTTATAAGGATTGTTTAACCTTGTTATATTTTTGAAGTGAAACTTTTTGAATCTAGCCAAAGAAGTTTCACTTCTGACACTTGTGCTCGGCACACACGCTCATTTTTACATAAATATAAATTGTAAATATGTAATTGTAAATTGTAATACAATATAAGATTTTCAATTGTTTCTGTATATATTATGAAATAATTGAAATTGAATTGAATAGTATATTTTACTTAATAGTAGCGACTAGCGTAGATTACTAAATAGTTATTATGTTAGTTATAGTGTTTTGTGGTTAATATGAATGCAATTAGTGAACTTGGATAGTTTATATATTAGTTATGGTTTTAGTAAAGTTATACTTGTCTTTGTCAGTGACTTCGGTCGGGAACACGTGTTAAAGCGATTCTTCATACAAATAACGATATCTTATTTCACCTTTTCAAGTTTTGTTTTTATGTAAAAAAATCATGTACCTATAGATGAGAGGCAGATATGTATAATGAATAAATAAAAATTAATTTCGGCCTCTTATTTATATAATCTATAGGTAATATAAAAATGAAATTAAATAAAAATTAACGCAAAATGTGTCGGTAAGCGCATAACTCGAGAACGGCTGAACGGATTTCGTTAATTCTTTTTTTATAATATTCCTTGAAGCACGAGGATGGTTCTTATGTAGAGGAAACGTAAACATGTACCACTAGTTCATAATATCGATTAATTATTGAAAGTACAAACGACTAAAATACGGCCAGGTAGATAACTAACTTTTCCTATTTTCCTTTCAGGTTTATTGTATACCTTGCTACTGATATCTACTTATACAGGGTGTCCCACTATTGGTATACTAAGCGCGAAGGGACTTGTAACTTTTCATACACTGAACACGTAAAAAAAGACGTGTGGCATTCGAGGACTGCCGCGGTAAAGCTATTACATGCTATGCCTTCAAGCCACACCTCCGTAGTCCGTGCCCGTCGGAGTGGGGAGCGTGAGGTTTTTCGTTACGGAATTTCTGGATTCAGTCACCGCGCTCAAGGCCCGCGATAGAAGCTATGCAATAGCTAATTTTTTCCTGAAAATCCATGTTTTCTTCTCTAGCTTCGCGTAGCCAGTAATCAGCATATACCGCTTCGCTAATATGAGCATTTTGTCTATGAAAACATAATCAAACTATAGCTCACGTTCTGGTGGCAAAGTTGGGCGGGTTGCTTGTTATGCGCGAGTGATTTTTCCTGAAAAACTTGACGACTTTATTTGTTTGCAGGGAACCTTGAGGGAAATGCCAGATAATTTTGAAGCTCGTGTGGTATTATAAGTGAATATACAATATCACGTATTCAATACTCAAATATAGGTATTATAACATAAAACTAATTTCCACGAACATCTACATTAAACAAACCACGAATACATCCGCCAGCCTCTCGCTTTTCGTGTTAAATATATACATTATGAGAACAAATATCGGTCAAGTACAGTAAAGTGGGTCGAGCTATGTGAGAAATAACCATTTAAATTAAAAAATCAGTTTGCTGAGCGGGTCGAGTATCGGGCGCGAGTCGCGACACTTTAGAACCGAACTTTAAACGGCCATGTGACTTGTAAGTGGATGATACAAGGTCTTGAGAATGAATAGATGTAACGTGTGATATTTTAAATATTTTGTTGTGTGTAAAGTTTTATTCTATACTAGCTGATGATTTTTACTGTCAACTAGCTTTCCGCCCGCGGCTGCGCCCGCTTTATCTAAAACCTAATCACTACATAGTATAAAACAAAGTCGCTTTCTCTGTCCCTATGTCCCTATGTATGCTTAAATCTTTAAAACTACGCAACGGATTTTGATGCGGTTTTTTTTAATAGATAGAGTGATTCAAGAGGAAGGTTTTAGTATATAATTTATTAGGTTTTAGACAAAGCGGGCGAAGCCGCGGGCGGCAAGCTAGTTATTTATATACCTTCCTCGAGAACCACTCTATTTATTAAAAACCCGCATCAAATCCGTTGCGTAATTTTAAAGATTTAACCACACATAGGGATTTAGGGATATAGGAACTGAAAAAGCTTTGTTTTATACTAATGTAAGGAAGCGCTTGATCAAAATATCGCCTGATGAATAAAGCGTTATCTACGCATCAACATTCAATAACGTCCATAACATGTACTACCCACACATACACAACATAGTTTATCACCCACACATGCACACGCACAAACAGTTTAAGGGCTCATTCGGTTTTCAATTTAGCACCAATCAGGAGCGGGCTTGTCGGCAAATTGCGAACACATCAAAGCGTAAGAAGCTTGTTTGAATGTGTATGTAATCAGCGCTCCTCGTCAACGAAATGAGATTTAAACAAGATTCACGTAATATATTCCGATTCGGTTCATGGATTTGCAAATTAATCGCGGTATACCTGAAAACAAAATCCTAGTATCTACATATTTCAGTCTTGTAATGAAATATTATCAATTCCGCCGATTTTCCCGCCTAAATACAGGCTTAGAACCCTTTTCAATTGCGCTTCTATAGGAATTCCAAACGATCGGCGTCGGTTATGAATTTTTGCGTGAATGAATTTTCAATTATGCAAAATGGACGGAACTTTTTAACTATTTGTGTAACGTTACTTATATTATTATTTCTTATATAAGCATGTATATTTATAGATTATTTTGTGTACATTAATAAACAAAACACAGCATTGTCTTTGCGAAATGGCAGTTTCTAACCAAAAATAGGGCATGAACTAACTCTATAAAACCTAACGAACACAAGCTCTTCAACAGAATTCATTATGAGCTAGATAACCAAATTTACCTAAAATTCCTGAGTAAAATACATTACTGCAATACAATTATACTTAAATACATTTATATAATACTACATCTATTTATATTCAACTAAACAACCATATTACAAGTTACAACCGCATTTGATTTCCATTTTCCAATAAACCAGATTAAAAACCTTTCTCCAAACAATTTCAAAATAATTTGTGTTAAAATTTATGTTAAATAAAGCTAAAGAATTTATTCATTACAAAGAAATGGAATATCGAATCTTCCGCGAGGTCTAAATAACCTGTCTCCTGTCCTGGTCTCCTGTTTACCTGATTTTGTTAAAAATATTTTTATAGCGAACGATTTCCTTGTCTGATTTGGTATTTTATAATGAACTAGCTTTCCGCCCGCGGCTTCGCCCGCTTTGTCTAAATACATACTAAAACCTTCCTCTTGAATCACTCTATCTATTTAAAAAAAACCGCATCAAAATCCGTTGCGTAATTTTAAAGATTTAAGCATATATAGGGACATAGGGACAGAGAAAGCGACTTTGTTTTATACTATGTAGTGATTAAAAATAATAAAAATCTTTAAACTATGAAAAAAAATATATTCAAACGACTTCCTTACATTCATACGAACAGATTAATGATTTGTTTTTTATAGTGAAATAAAAATGATGAAAATAGTTGTTCGTTCAATCATTGAAGCAAGTATTAATTATTTTTTATATCAAACATGAGTGAAAGACTCTACATCACCAAAATTTAGGATTGATATAATTTTCACAGATATCTTGATATTAGTTTATCTTCTTGTATTTCCTATAAACAATTTTAAGAAACATACCGACAAATATTGTGTTTTTAAATATATAATTCAGATTTATCTAATTATGGTGAAAATATAGTTTCCAGTTAAACTAGAAACCTTTATTTTCATTAATCTATCAACAAACAATCAGTAAAACGTTTCTTTATCAATATAAAAAGACCTTACTTTTAAAATTTTCCTCACCTAACTAAGACAAAGAAAAGTACAAAATTTTATAAAACGTCAACATAATGTTACTTAACACAAACTGTAAACTCGGTTAAAGTACGGTCCAGAGCTCTTAGCAAAACTTAGTTATTCCTAAGTAATACGGCCACGATAAACCTAACTCAGGTAATAAAAACAGTCGTACAGTAAAAGTTAGATTTATTCGCTTGTAACAATAAAATTGTATGAATGTTAGAGATAAACGCTCGTAAAACCTCGGACTATCATACGCATGTACGCTTTCATTTAATTTTGTAAACAGTGATTAATGTTTAAGTGTTATATTTAATATCTATTTTAAAGTTGTTTTTCCGTTTAATTTCACTGCGGTGATGGTAATTTTGAATGTATTGTATGTGTATATTATTATCTTATATATTATAAAATTCTCGTGTCACAATGTTAGTCTGCATCCTCCTCCGAAACGGATGGACGGGTGGACCGATTCTCATGAAATTTTCTGTGCATATCGGGTAAGTCTGAGAATCGGCCAACATCTATTTTTCATATGTACCACGGGCGAAGCCGGGGCGGACCGCTAGTTATTAAATAATTTTATTAATAAATTGTGTTTATGCATTACAGGCGTTCAAGTTAATAAGCTGCAGGATGCAGGATCGTACTGG
>CAJQZN010035071.1:0-10434 GCA_907164685.1 Colias eurytheme | reverse complement strand
TAAAATTTTTCTAACTTCAAAGTGCGGTGCCAACTTCCCGGAGGTAGATTACAACCAGATTTACCCAGATTTACTACAAATAATAAAATTTATAAATAAATAAAACTGAATAAATGTTGATTTCAGTAACAATGGGATTCTTTGATGACATTTTAATACCAGTAAATGCACTTCAACATCCATCTAGATTTGATGAAACAGATCAAGCTTGGGTTTGGGAATATCCTAAAGAAGATGGAGAGAAACATGACTTATTTATGGATTCAGGTAAAAATACTTTGACATTTGTGAAACTTATTGAAAGACTAGCAGTCCGCCCCGGCTTCGCCCGTGGTACATATTTCGCATTAAAACGTAGCCTATGTTCTTTCTCAGGGTCTAAAGGTTATCTGTGCCAAATTTCATCAAAATCGCTCCAGTAGTTTATGCGTGAAAACCATACATACATACATACAAACAAACCTTTCCTCTTTATAATATTAGTATAGATAGCTTTCTTTCAATTTACCCAAAACAAGATGTCATAAACATTTAAATATTATTTTTTCCAAATTTTATGATTTCAGGTGAATCAATAAGGTTTAGAGTGACAAGTGAAGCCTTTGAAGAAAGTTTACCAAACGGGCCGCCAGGCTCTGAATGTGCAGTACAAACCACGGCACCATATAGACTAATTGGAGGAATTAACGAGCCTGGCCTTGGCTTGCTCACCTGGTGGGAAGCTCCAGAACAAGATGATGCTGATGATAATGAGGAAGAACAAGAAAATGATTAATAAAATACTTAATCTTTATTTGTTGGTTTTATTTTGAACTAATAATTTATCTTATATATAAAAATGAATCGCAAAATGTGTTGGTAAGCGCATAACTCGAGAACGGCTGAACCGATTTCGATAATTCTTTTTTTATTATATTCCTTGAAGTACGAGGATGGTTCTTATGTAGAGAAAACGTAATTATGTACCACGGGCGAAGCCGGGGCGGACCGCTAGTTATTTAATAAAACTATAGTTTCAGTCACTATGATATTATATTATTAGTTGAAGGGAATCCTGAAGGAAGGCTAAAGAAAACACAATGGCACTTGCTACAATACCATTTATTACATTTTTTATAACATATATGTATACCTTCATAAATAGACAACAATGATTACAATATACTCAATTCAAAAACTAATATAGTTATACAATTAAAATGATTAGCAAATTTTGCTAATAATAACAATTTTGTAGACACCAAATACATAATAAGCATAAAATATAACAGCCATTTCATATCACATGCAATTCACAATTTGTCTGATGCATGATTTAAAATTTTCAATTATTGTGTCTATTATGGAACCCATGTGCTACTTATCTTAAAACTAAGCAGTGATGCAAAAAAATCATTAAAAAATAAAGATGCAGTGCTTTCATGAGTTCTACAGAGATCACTTGTGCTTATACACCTATGTCAACATAAAAACATAAGTAAGAAACTTATGAAATGCGATATAAAACTAATGTCTTTATCAGTGAAACGCCTGGAAAGGCAATAAAATTTTCACATCATCGTATATTTCCTTTCCATGAATACAGTAAAAAAAAAATAGTAAATTAATAAAAAAATACTTCCTTTCAGCACCAAGAGCTTTGTTTTCATTTTAACATTGTATCAGTCTCCTTAAGTTTTCAGTTAATCATATTTTGTGACATTAAAGTTTTTATAAAAATAAATATAATTAAATTAGTAATAAAATTTAAGATTATCGCGTCTCATCAATTCGTATCCTAGAACTTACAAAGAAACATTGTAATTTTTTTACACTTGAACTAAAAACATCGAAGGGTGTAGGTACCACAATAAAATATAATCTGTATAAATTAATAAATTAAATTATAATTACTTAAATTGGTTTCAGAACCCGTTCCATTTAATTAACTAAGTACCACATATTGTGTAACTAGGAGAACAAGGAAAGTATCAGACAAATAAGGTTAATAGATTATAAAGAAAAATTATTTCTTATTTTATTCACCATTAAGTATTTCTAATTTTATTTAGAGTGGACACCTAAAATGGTTTATAACAATCCCTTTTTTCCTTCCAACGCTTGTCGAGCCAGCTGTCTTAATACTTATAAAAATAACAAATTTAAAGAGACTTCATTAGAGAGGTATTAATTTTGATATGAGAGATATTGTCAAAGAATTTAGATTAATTTTACAAATACGAAAGTCTTTCATAAAGCTGTGTTATAAAAATATTGAATATGTAGTTATGAAAAATAATAAAATGATATATCTACCCACCTGATTACTACATGTGCACAAAAACAACTTATAAAGCGAAAAATCAGCTTTTGTAAATACAAAATAGGCGGCGCTTAAAAAAACCTAACTATCTTAGACGATAATACGAATTACATGCATGTTATGTATTTATTATACTGCTTCTTTGTCTAATTAAAAGAAATCTTTAACTTTCTGCATTGATACGGTGGTTTTCACGCCTTCTTATATTGCGTTACTGGTTTAGCCACAAAAAACCTCATGTGATTGATATTAGCTACATTATTTGCTCAGTCAAAACATTACTAACCTTGCTGTGGTAAATGAAAGCAAATTTTTGTTGACTTATTCATAAGAGCTATGATGTTATTATTCTATTACATTTTTGTAGACTTTGATGAAGGCCTCAAATTGTACCAATATTTTTATATTGTATACTAGCGGTCCGCCCCGGCTTCGCCCGTGGTACATATATCTACGTTTTCTCTACATAAAAACCATCCTCGTACTTCAAGGAATATAATAAAAAAAGAATTATCGAAATCGGTTCAGCCGTTCTCGAGTTATGCGCTTACCAACACATTTTGCGATTCATTTTTATATATAAGATTGATAATATTCTAAGGCCGAATTATATTATATACTTATAAAGAAATCAATCAACACTAGATATACGATTTCGAGACAAAATCGACTAGATACTGATAAAAATTAATTATTCTATTACAAGTTTGTCCATATTATTCATTTAAATACTATTTTTATTCATAAATAAATTGTTCATGAGAAACCCTAAAATTCGCTGTTTAATCTGATAACGAGCAAAGCTTTGGAATTATATCTTCGTATTTACTAGTCTCGATTATATTAAATAAGTGTTTGAACTATCATGGAATACAATGTATGTATATCACGATTCATTAGTAGTAATGGGACAATTTCAATTAATTATATTTTAATTCAAATAGATATAAATAATTTGAATATAACAAAAAATACATATCATACCAACGAACAAAACGGCAAATATATTATTTAATATTTTATCTAATGGCAAGACCGACTTTAAAACTATGCACGTATACTACCTATGAATCTTATACTTGAGTTAAAATTTACAAAACCCAGATAAAGCACCAAAAATATATTTGTGAAATTGTTCATTTTATTCCTAGAATATTTTCCCACAAATAATGTTTAAAATTTTGGTACTCATATCTGTTTTTGTAGAACAATTTAAGAGAATATACAGTTCACTAGCAATCTATTTTCAATTTAATTTCAAATTATGATCTGGATGAATAACTATTATTTCAATTCATTATGTTAACAAAAACTACTACCGAACTATTTATTATTTATCCGCTTGTATTGTTAAAAGAACAAACGAACTTGGAACTATTAAACGGTTACTATGACTACGGACTAACAACGCCTGGTCGTTTGGTTACAGCGCCATCTATTATCCAAATTTAATACGATGGCGTCATTTGATAACAGCGCCATCTATTATACAAATTTAATACGACGGCGTCATTTGGTAACAGCGACATCTATTATCTAAATTTTCAATGCTGGGGTCGTTTGGTTACAGCGCCATCTATTACCTCTTGCGGGAACTACGCGAAGTTATACAACAGCGGCGAGTTGGTGAAGTGGTGCGCGTTGTTTATGTGCGATATGAGGCGTCCGTCAAGTAAATGTCTGCCATATGTTACCGCGTGTTGTTCGTCGGTCGCGAGGCCGCAGGATATCAGCCAGCGGACTAGGCAAGAACCGCGAAATACCCCGCGGTATGTGCGCATGCGCCACCTGAACAATATATTATTTTTTAACATATTTTGATGTACCTAATTTATATATTAGCGTAATATAAGCATCAAGTTGCCAAAAAATGAGGAAGTGGCATTATATTATATTCTATAAAACATTCGTTAAAATGACACCGTTAATCGTGGCAGTAAAATTAGAAAACTCTGCCTGGTGTGTAGGCATAGTTTTGCTTCGGACAATTTATAAGCGTTCATAGTAGAATTGTAGTTTTGAAAAAAAAAAAATTATTGCTCTTTTGAGGAATGAAACTTCTTATTCATTGCATTACGTACCTGGTATCTTTGGCAATAGCATCCTTACAACGATCGAGATGGTGAGTGATGAATTGGTCGCAAACATGCCTTGTTTCAAAGCTTAGCTCTTCTACCGGCGGTAAAACAACTATATCAGCACCGTGCCTATAAAATAAATATAATTACTTTCATACTAGTTTTGGGACAAGATATTATACGGAAATATTCTTCAATTCAAAAAGCAAATTGTTTGTTGACAGTTTTAAGATAGAAAGTAAAATAAAATGTAATAAATGATTCGAGCAATGTTTTCTTGTTAACATTTGGCCCCTAGAAGCTTTACCTAAAATTTTATATTACACTACAATATTTCTTATAAATATGTAATGCCCTTCGTTAGCGAAAATGTATCTTAATAAAACTCACCATTTCTTTTTGAAAAATCTAACCGCAGGTATGAAAATCTCCTCAGGGTCGAGTCCAAAGAGTACGAACATGATCAGCGCTTGTCCGTAAACTGCGGCCGTATCGAGGAACTGTATCTCGATGAACACGCCCGATTCGTCTTTACGCATCACGCGCCAGCTTGTAAATGTTACTCCCTGATATACAAAAATACATAATGGTGAATTAAATCATTTTAAAGTGAAACTTTTATTACATCGTCTCAAACTTTTTGGTCTGTGTAGCGCATGTCGCGTGACGGTCGAACCGTACGATAATTATCGTACAAATACGATAATTTTGTGCCCAAGTTTCACTTTTACCGTGGTTTCATAAAACCACACAACATTTTTTTTAACTGAATAACATATTAATTTACATTCATAAAGTGAACAATCATACGCATAGACGAGCATTCATTGGCTAAATCAAGAGAAGTAGGAAAAAATATTATATTTCGGATGTTGAAAAAAAAATAATTTGGAAAATCCAAAAGTGCACGCCTCATAATTTTTTTTTAATAAATATTTATTAATTATTATTTTTGTTTATTTAATAACAATTAAACCACATCGAATCAGACCCTGAAAATGAAAGGGTTCTATTCCTGAGCATACTCAAGCGTAAGAGAAAAAAAAAGACTCGATTAGTAAAGTATTTCGGTCGCTATCGTGTTAACAAGAAAAAGGATCCGCACATACAGACACACGGACGTCCAAGACAGAACTTTTTTAAACTGTTTTTTAACTAGTTTAAATAACAAAAATGACATCAAAAATATCATGAACGTTAAAAATAGTGTTTTTTCTTAATATGTGTGTGTATGTATTATCTTACAAGTGCAATGTATGATACATAAAGACATTTTAAGTTTGAAAAATCAGATGTTTTGCGCGAAGTGACAGTAGTACCCACCTCAACGCTTCGCTTATGAGGCGTGCAATATCATACAAATTATATTTCTTCCTTTAATAAAATGTGTATTGCAAATTGATAAGAAAAAATATGTAAGTGCAAATAGTGATTAATTGCACAATGAGCTAGCGGCTTGCTCCAGTTCGTTAAGGTATTGGCAACTGGCGTCAGAACTACGTTTGTCGATTTGATGTTGAATAAAGTCAAGTAACTTACGATAAACATCATAAGACTGTATATAATGATGAGCACAGTATGTTTGAGTAGCTGCGCCCCGCGGCCCCGGCTCTGTTCGGGCGGCACAAGCCCCAACGAGCTAGCGGCTTGCTCCAGTTCGTTCAAGTATTGGCAACTAGCGCCAGTACTGCAAGTCTTGTGGGATGGACACGCGCAATCCCTGCTGGAAAATTTTATGATTACTATAGTAGCCATTTTAATAGGCAACATTTGACAGTTCAACAAAATTCAACACCGAACCTAGTAACGACGACATAGAATTACATGATATTTCGATTTGTTAGAACTGCACGTTTGCTTAACTTTTTTCAATTACGATTACATATTTATAATAATAATGTCCTATACAAGTAATTTTAAGATTTGATTTTACTGATAAACCATTTTAAACATAATAAACAATTTCTGGTTTAAAGAACTGACGTCGCTACAATATTGTTTCAATAAACCTTTTTTCTTTTTAAATACGAGAGACGTTACTCTAAAAATCGAAATCTGACATTTAGAATCGAATGCATTACTTGTGAATAAAAATCACCATAAATTAATAAACACGTTGTGTTTTTTTTATTATGTATTATACTTGTCTTGTTTTGCTCTTTAAATTTATGAAAGAAAGTATATCAATGGGACAGGGATTCCCCTGATGAATTTTAAAGATGACTAGAAAGGGATATAGGCTACTTTTTACGGCGCTAAAACTTCTAATTCGTAAATATTAAGAGTACATAGTTAAACTTACTTATTGTTGGTGACGAGGTCTTCAATATCCTGCCCTTGGTTCACACTAACATTACCATTTTCGCAGTTAGGATCGTTCGTACAGCAGTTGGGGTTCTTACTGGGCGATGGTGAAGCAGTTATCGCTCCATAACAACCTATAAATATTAATTTTATTACAATAAACTTTGTATTACATTTTCGTGCAAATGTATATATAGCAGAAAACATGATATTTGTGAGCAACAAGCCGATAGAAGAATGTGAATTGTTGAATATTATTCATTGTTTTTATCAATACGTAAGTTATTACAATAATGGAAAATGAGAATGAAAGAATAATGATTATAAAAAAAATGTGTGCGTGTACTAGTGTACACACGTAAGAAGTGAAACTTCTTTATGACCTTATTTTTCAAAAAATAATTTACTATATGCAACTTTACAGAAATACGTCAATCACGCGTGGTAGGGATAAGACAAAAATGGCGCGTAACGGAAAAATGTTACACTAAATTTTTTTCCAACCCTGATAAAGAAGTTTCACTTCAATAAGATCTTCGGCGAAAAAAGTCGGGATGATGTCTTTATTTCTAATGATATTAAGAACAAGCTGGATGATAATTTACAGACCGAATATAAAATACCTTGATCTTCCATGCCTGAATATGCATAACAATGATAAAATTAATAATTGATACAAGATTAACATATAGCCGTTTATTTATTCATTTAAAGATTTAAAATTTCTACGAATTAGTATGTGATTTTCAAAATCGAATGCCATCTCCTTGTAAGGGCGCGTTCCCACCGTGTCGTGACGACAGATAATCGTGTAGTTTTAAGTGTCGTGGCTTATATGTTTAAATGGAGGTGTTCACATTTAGAACGACACAATTTACTGTCGTCTACGACAGTTTTTGCAGTGACGACACTTTGTCGTGACAGTGGGAACGGCAAGCACGACAGTCGTAAAACGATAAAAAATCGTGGACGGCAACTCTATGACGTCCATTGAACTCAGGAGAGTAAACGCACTAGTAATCACCAAGCGAACGCAGAGGCGACTAGATTTGTAGCTTGCTGATGATGTGTAAACGACAAAGCGACTGCCAGGAAACGATAAAATGTCGTCGCGATCCAATGGGAACAGCTAGATACGACAGTCGCTAAACGATAAAAAATGTTGACGACAAACAATCGTTATAATGGGAACAGGTAGAGACGACAGTCGTCGAACGATAAATTAGTCGTTACGACATAGTGGGAACGCGCCCTTACTGCTATCTGTGACCCATTTAATATTTTCTATGAGACTCTTTAGTTAAGTTTTTAGTTTCCAACGATATAGAATTGTTCTGTCGTGAACACAAATCAAAACAATTGCATTTATGTGTTTTATAAAACGTCTTTACATATACACTGTTGTTATTTATTTATATTTTAAAACTAGCGGTCCGACCCGGCTTCGCCCGTGGTACCTACATGTTTAAACTATCCTATCTCTCAAGTTGGATCAAACTGTACTTACATGGTGTGCGACTTTTATTATAATCGGTTAAGTGGTTTAGGAGTCCATTGAGGACAAACATTGTGACACGAGATTTATTTATATTAAGATAATTATAAAATAGCCAAAAACTCACCATAAGTGGACAAGGATTGCGTGTGCGAAGTGGGCTCAGCGTTATCCACAAGGCTCGATGACTCATTGGGTGATACCTCCGGCGACTCAGAGGAGAGGCTCGCGAACTGAGCGCTGCGGCGACGGAACCTCACGTACAAGATGAGGCAGCCCGTGCTCACTGGAAGGGGGAGGTTCTAGAAAATTCTATGTGCATACAAGAGTGGAAGGTAATGCTAGAAGCTTTCCCTTAGAGTCAATCGCCTCAAACTCAATTTTTTTTTGTTACATTGATTGGTTTTAATTGATAAGTTTATTCATATTTTTTTAATAAGATAAACAATATTTATTTGTTACATTGTTGTCCATGCGTCCGTTTTTAATCGACTTCAAAAAAAATGAGGTTTTCATTTCAGCCGGTATTTTAATTGTAACTTTGGTTGAACTTGAAATATCTTTAATTATTGTAGCTTTTAAGTTGAAATAAATTCTTTAAATTGCATATACATAGTAGTACAATCGTTGACAGTTGATAATTGCAATCACGTTATTGTCACAAAATTCCATTTTTTTCCATTGAGATATACCTACCCATGGAGACGACACCGCCTTCACTTATGTTCCGCTCAACATAAGCCATATGGCTTAACTGCACGCTCATTTTTATTTGTTTTAAAGTGAAACGCATCAAATATGCCTTCGTGTGTGTTACCAATTACGATATTGCACAAATAATACAAATAATACGGAAAATTGACTTACATAACTTTTCATCGGTAAGTACCTAACTAGATAATAATTTTTAAAAATTAGTTAGAGCAAAAAAATGGCGCACAGATTTTGTTCGTGGTGTCTCTTCCATACGTAGTAATATTATCTCAATGTTTTTGAAGTGAAACTTCTTTATCGGGATTGGAAAAAAATTTAGTGTAACATTTTTCCGTTACGCGCCATCCATTTTTTTAATATAAAACCATACCCGTTAAACAGAAGAACAGCACGCTAAGTCGGATCGCGTCACAGGCGTCCGCGTTGATGCCGCTGCCGGCCTGCTTGGTGAGCACCAGCGCCGCCACCATCACTGCGGGAGCGCCCCACGCCACGAACGCCAGTACCGGCCAGAGAGTTACCACGAAACATGGCCCGCGGCTCTGGACCCATAATTGTAGAATATTCTTAATATATATAAATCTCGTGTCACAATGTTTGTCTTCAATGGACTCCTAAACCACTTAACCGATTATAATAAAATTCGCACACCATGTGCAGTTCGATCCAACTTGAGAGATAGGATAGTTTTTATGAAAAAAAAAACGTAAACATGTAGGTACCACGTGCGAAACCGGGGCGAACCGCTAGTATTATTATAATCTAACAAGTCAATATTATATAATAATGCGTGCGTGCGTGCAAGCGTGCTCGCGCTCTAACGTTTGATACATAAAATACACAAAATCTTTATTGTTACAAAAACATACTCAATACGTTATGTTTTCGTTACAATAAAGACAAGAGGTCGATTGCCGACTGAGCGAAGTTGAACACATAATTTAAGAAAAATGAGATCATTTTTTTACGTAGTTCTGTTGTTTCATTATTTTTTACATAATCAGCGTATGCAGAACTTAATTTCCATTGAGAACAGTCGGTTTATACAAGTCAATAACTGCGTTAAAAACAACCGACTTCAAACTTGCACTTGCAACATTTACAAATACAGACAAAAATGCTCATAAAATAAAAACTACTGGGCCTATCCCAATAAAATTTTTATGGGACCAATTCGACACCATCCCGCATCGAACAAAAAAAGAATCACGTAAATCGGTTCAGAAACCACGGAGTAATCGGTGTACATACATAAAAAAAAAAAAAAACATACCGGCCGAATTGATAACCTCCTCCTTTTTTTTGAAGTCGGTTAAAAATAGGACACCTGTATTGTTTGAGGAAATTTTGAACTGAACAAAAATTGATCTATTTGATATAAATTACTGATAAAATAAATGTGACATCACTTACCCTTGTCTCGTTTCTATATTAATTAAATACCTAACTGATAACATGATAAAACGAAACATTGAATATGAACTGTCAATGTAGTGTATATCAATTACGTTCATTATCAAGAACATACCAAACATAATACA
>CAJQZN010035062.1:0-11628 GCA_907164685.1 Colias eurytheme | reverse complement strand
TATCGATGCTCTCATCAAGAACATCGATAATGGAGGAGCGAGGATAATAGATAACGAGCGGTTGTCCTAGAAAGTTGCAAGTTTGTCAGTATTTTTATTATTTTACTTACAGATAATTATATTAGGATATTGAACCTGATGATAAGCAAATTGTAGTATAACATTTTCGAGACGTTTAAATCAAACGTAGACCGTATAGGTTAAATTCAATTGGAAAACTTATTTCGCAAAACTATGTAAACTTTTACAAGCGTATTGTTATTATATATATATATATATATATATATATATATGCAACTTTCACTAGATATCGAATATTGATTCTCTATTAACTGCTACTACTACCTTAAAAAGTAATATTCTTTCCATAGTTGCCGAACTACGAAAGTCTTGACCTATTCAAAAGTTTTGAACTTTGGCAAAGAGGTGGTATTTAATATAGTAGGTGTAGGTGTTAAGACAATCACACTAGTCACCAACGTATATGAAATCAGCTGTCTGCAGGTTGGATATTGGGAACGATGAACTCAATCAATCAATCAATCCTTTGCATATGTGACTGACAATTTACGCTATGTTCCGATGTATAATTAAAGGTCTTATTATAGTATAGTTAGATTACATACATATAATAGTTCTATGATCAACTTGTATAAGTTCATTTTACTGTATATTTACAAATAACTGTTGTTGGCATCTTATTGTGTGAGAAATAAGAGCCATATTTGATTGATTTCAGAGAGACCTCCAGAGATGCTAGTGCTCTCAAAAATACTATCCAGTTACTTGGAGGAAAATAGTCTTATAGCAGTTTTACCGCCTCAAATAGTCATTTACTTAAGTTTTGCAATGTGCCTATTCTAAATACTTTAATATAAATATAAAAAGCTATATACTAAAGACTTCCATGCAACTGTCGACACAGGGATTTACTACCAAGGGATAACAAACGGTTTGCAATGCCTCAGGGAGGTGTGACATAGTCCGCTATTTGTAACGATCTTTACTGAAATATATAGTTCAAGCATGACTGGAATAATATTAGTTTTATAGCGTAAATATAGCATTAGATTCTGGAAGTGTAATGTGTTGGTACCTAATGTGATTTTTATGAGAAATTATTATGAGTTAGGTTTTATTTTTAATTGGAGTTATATGGTGGGATCCGGTTTTTTCCGATCATGGATCTTTGAAGAAGACAGGAAATTTGCTAAGACACTTTTGTTTCTGAGGTAGATGACTTGCTCTATAGCTTTGTTGAATCGATGTTATCACTTATGTAATAGAACTGTTGTATAATTACTTTAAAATTAATATTTGTTGTTTGGAACAAAATTGCAAAAAATATAGACGTCTTAATGTTACCTCATCATTAAATTGACATTATCATGCAACCTCGAGGCTATCTTCGCATGTTATAATTTTAAGCGCAAATATTGTATGTACCAACAACTTTAATTACGTACTAGATTTAGCCCGCGGCATCACTAGCGTGTAGTTCGAATGAAAAGTTGACTTTGTGCGAATTCTGACTATAATCTATCTATACTGTGTACGTATCTATAATTTATGTATGTTCCGCAGTGCTTTTTGCTCGAAGAAAAAGCATCCATGTATCTATTAGTTATAAAAAAAAATTAAATCAGACCAATCAGATAAGCTTTCAAACAAAAAAAATAATCATAACAATCGGTTCACCCAATCGAAAGTTTTGATCCAAAAATATGTCCAATTAAGAACTACTTTTTTTTAGTCGTTTGAAATAAAAAGACACCAATACAATTGCTAGGATCATCATTCTTCATTACCAGCCCGTATTAACAACAGGAGAGCTTTTAACGTTCCCATAAAGCTGATAAAAGTCATCCATTAGTCGTGAAGTTAGTTTTAAAGCTAAATATACTCTGGCACCTCGCCAGTTGCCTGGAGACGCATTCCACGGGGTTTGACCATAAGTGCGCGAGAGTTTTTAATAAGCTCTAGTTAGGGAACGTGGCTTTGCTTAAGAATAACCTTAAATCCAGTAGGGAACGTTGCTTTGCTTAAGAAAAGTAATCTAATATCTAGAAGAAGGTAAGATGGATATGAGAAGTTGCGTGACAATCTGGTTATTAGTTACATAATTAGCTACTAATGTTTATGTTCGTTAATCCAATAAACTGTAGTCTATGTGCTAAAACTTGTTATAGTCTGTCTCTATGCCAAATTTCATACAGATCTGATGAGCTGTTTTTGCGTGATAGAACAATAAACATACATCTCTCCATCCTTCCATGAAATCTTTCGTGTTTATAATATTGTTAGGAATAGCTTTAGATTGTGGTGTCCATGATTTCGCCTATGGGTAATGCGAACCTTGAATTTCATCAATTAGCTATGCTATTTAGTTCAGCTTTTGTATATAAAAGGTCATCGAACAATATGTCGTTCATTGTATTTTTTTCTAGAGCTTATTTTATTAAAATATTCATATTTTTTTTAAAAGTATGTATACTAATAAAATTAAGATTTGCTGCGTAGATAATATATTTGCTAGTGGAAATCTCGTTCACGTAGATCTAACTTTTTATAGTACATATTAGTTTGAGTGTTCCAGACATAGACACCATAAAAATAAAATGGGTTCAGAGTACCGTACGCATGCACTCGTAGACTTAGTTACAAACAGATTCTTTAAATTTATTTACTATGCGTGATAATATAGAGTCTATAATCTAAATAATATACTAGGTTTCCGCCCGCGGCTTCGCCCGCGCAGTCAAGGAAAAACCCGCATAGTTCCCGTTCCCGTGGGATTTCCGGGATTGCGTCATTTTCCCGGGATAAAAAGTAGCCTATGTCCTTTCCCGGGTATCAAAGTATCTCCATACCAAATTTCATGAAAATTTGTTCAGTAGTGAGGCGTGATTGAGTAACAGACAGACAGACAGAGTTACTTTCGCATTTATAATATTAGTATGGATTTCATTCCTCTAAAAATAGACTATTTAACATTGAAATAATATTTAAAATCAAACTAGCAGTTCCAGATATTGGCACTCAAGTAAGGAAACAAACAAACGTCTCAGCTTTATATGTATGTATTAGTATAAATTAAATTCTAAGTTAAATATGGCCATATATTGCGGGTGTGTATGAACCTCTGGAATGTGTTGTGACTTTACATCGCATTTCACACGCATTAGGTATGTTATTATTAACCCGATGTTACGAATAATATAGAGCGTGGTCACGCGCAAGCATAGGTCGTGACGAATTTCTTAATGCTAAATATTCGCGTAAAATTGAATAGAAGGGAATACTTGGAATGTGCAGTTTGTGGTATACTAAGATACGATTTTATAGATATTAATCACATCGCAAAGCATATTTTTTGCTTGTGTCGAGTATAAATGTTCGGATTTTCGTGTATGAATTTATAGTCAAAAAACCTGCATAAAAAATAATATTTAGGTTTGTCCTTCCAAAAAATCTATTCGGTATCATAAAAAGCAATATTGTGTTAAGCATCACTTATTAAAGCAACAAAAAGTAAAACTAGTCAATCAAAATTAAATTATAAAGCAGTAGAGATGTATTTGAGAACTTAATCGAAATTAAAATCGATGTAACAGCAATCAAATAACAATTGTATTTATCAGTTATAGCAAGAAACTTGCGGGCTATCCAGTGAGTCATATAGCGCAGACGGACAAGCCAGTGTCGGATGTTATTGTTTTGGTTCCGTAGTTTTTGATACTTTTTGCTGTTAGCGTAGAGTTCTTAGTCAAGAGAGCAGACAGGAAAGGGATTGTCGGATGTCTTTGTTTATGGTATATTTATGGATATTTTTGTAATCAGCATGCAGTTCTTAATAAAGAAAAGAATTCAAAAATACAGAGGAAAGTGTTGCATTTAGAGTTTCTGAAAATGTACTACATATATTATTAAGTGGTTTAGGATTACATCGGAGGAAATTGTCGCGTAGAGCAAGCAACTTGTTTTCTCATCTCTAGTTAATACAAGAAGTCCTATAAATATTTCTACCCTTGCCCAAGAGCAGAATGTCGTAAATATATTGTTATGTATAAGTACTTAACAAGTACGTTCTAAACCAACAAATTATCTATTCTCCAGTCTGCTCTATTATTAGCCCAGTTTAAATGTTCCGAAGGTTTTTCCAATTCTCAGAATTGCATCTAGTACATACAACGGTTTTAATTTTAGATTTTTGTTCGTAATTGTTAGTCTGTTCGTAACTTAAAAGTAAACCGTTTCTTAGAATTGTACTAAGTACATAAAAAGCTTTTAGTTTATAATTTTATATTAATTGCAAGTAGCGTAAACGGTACTCGACAAATCATCGTCTGTCTCTACAGGTGATATTCGCATTTCGCACAGTATCGTTATAAGAACCAGTTCGACGTGATACACAGACAGATAAGTACATAGTATTTGATCGCTTTTTGTCGCCTACCATTATATAGCACCAATTATTCAAATTGACCTTTAATTTACGATTGATTGCTGTGAGAGTTGAAACGTTATGTACTTGAGAAGTGTTAGGTATCATTGAGATGAGTGATCGAGCTGTTTTTGATAGTTTATATACATAATTACTGATATGTGAATGTTTAAAAAACTTAATATATTTGCAGTATTATAGTCTTTTAAAAAATACTTGTTTTGAACACTTTTACGGAAAACCATTTATTTATTTCTGCCATTCACGGAAGATGTAAGTTTTGCGAATGTTTAGAAGATATGGTAAAAGTAAATTATCCAAAAAAATTCTTCATTGAATTGATGAAATTATGTGTTCCTGCTATAATTTAATCAATGGGCATATTATTACAGGTGTTTACAAATCTTCACAAATTTCTTTCAAAGTTGTGCAAATACGAATTATATTACACTCATTAAACACAGAAGTACGGTTTCTTTGCCTTAAAAAGGAAGAGACATTAATGTTAACAGCATACATCCTAATATAAGATTTATTAGACCGATTCACAGCTGTTCAATTCACAGATGGATGCTTTTTAATAAAGCACTTTTATCGACCTAATCTGATGGAGTTAATCGATACCGAGTGTTGAACGGCGCGTGCGCACGCGTACGATATTACGCCGTAATAGAATTAAGGGAATTACATCATGCGTAAGAGTGCACATTCCTTGGTGATTTCGTCACTTTTTATTGGTTTCAGTGTGTGCTATTTTTGTGCACTTTTCAGGAATAAAATATTTTTGAGTGATTGATATGATAGAAATCAAATGGTCGGTATGAATATTACATAGGAAAAAACCGGCCAAGTGCGAGTCGGGCTCGCGCACAAAGGGTTCCGTAGCAGCAAATATAATAAATTACAGTTAAATCAACCTATCTCAAAAACTATAAGAGATACTTTGATCAAACCAAAAATCGTTGAAAGAGTTAATTAGCATGCATCACCTCTATTTTTTTTAGAATTTTATACCCCGTAGTTATAAAAATAGAGGGGGGGGGACATACTTTTTACGACTTTGAGAGCTGATATCTCAAAAACCGTTCACTTTAAGAAAAATGTTTTTTAGAAAACTTTATATCATTTTAAAAGACCTTTCCATTGATACCCCACACGGGTATGTACATCGAAAAAAAAAATTTCATCCCTCAGTTACATGTATGGGGGGCCCCACCCCCAATTCTTTTTTTTACTATTTAGTGTCATATTTTTGTAGCGGTTCATACAACACATATTCCCATCAAATTTCATCACTGTAGTACTTATAGTTTCCGAGTAAATCGGCTGTGACAGACGGACAGACGGACAGACGGACAGACGGACATGACGAAACTATAAGGGTTCCGTTTTTGCCATTTTGGCTACGGAACCCTAAAAACGTACAGAGTAATTTGCATAGTTATTAAATAATAAATATGCATTTTATTATAGCTCTGAACTATTTTGATCTAGCTCTTCTGATAAACTTAGTCTAGAAACTAGAAAATAAAATAGAATGTAGTAGTTATTTTATAACATAGGTTGCGTCTTCAGTTAATCATCCACTTTTTCAACTTCACATGACAATCCACTCGAAATAGTGACCTAATTTTGACTAAAACTGGCAGTTAACTCAGTTTAAACTGTTCTCGATGAAAATCCACTAGTTTAGCTGTATAATCGTTTACTGGCATTTTTTAATGTATATGGACGTAAAAGTCCCCAATTGGGGAAGATGAATTCCACATTACAATTTTAGAAATACCTAAGTCGTTATAGGTAAGGAGATAGCCAGCCTAAATCTGATAAACATTATTTAATTTAAAATCGCAATAAATCAATGCACATACCCACATTGCAGACGTGCAGGTCGCATAAGGTTACAGGCCGATTGGAGACAATTACCTTTACTATGCAAGCGTGTTATAATTTAATAGTGTCGGTACAGCAGGCGACAGGTCAATTAGCTATTAGAGCAATTGTTATGTAGGTCGATGTGGGCGGCTCAGGGACTGAGCGTCGGATGGCGAAAATATGCCAATAGGTATAGGGTATAGGCATAGTTTTGAAGTAAGTGATTTGATAGTTGTGGGTGTCGGATGGCAAAAATATACCAATCTGTATGGGTATAATTTTGACCTATGTGGTCTATTGGGTGTAGGTGATTTTGGGAGATTGCTCTGTTGATTCTTAATGATGGCTTGAGTCGGAAATGTTCATCTTTTCTTTCGAATTAAGCTATCAAACCTATCACAGTGCCAGATACTTAAACATAGTTTGCGAATGTGTTCAGTTAGGAAAAAATCGGAGAAAATAAGCTCAGTTACGTAGAGATCGAAATAAAAGATCGATAAACAATAAACAAGTTCTTGTTCAGAAGGAGCAGACTCAAAATAAAAACGTTAACGATACTTTAAGTGTCACTGTTTACCTTTCAAGAGTTAAAATGCCAAGACTTTCTCCCTATACAAAGAAAACAATTTATAATTCTCCACTTAACATAACTGAAATGACAGTTTCATTCAAGAAATTTGCAACGACTTTATCTGCACATGTACAAAAAAAAATAATATATTATTCGATTATATAAAAGGCCAGATTTTTGGGGTTTCGTACCGAAAGGGACCCATTTTATGGGACTCTGTTATACTGAGGCTTTGCTGTGTGGCTGCCCGACCGTTTATTGATAATAACCACATCTATTTTCAAATGATGGTAAAATAAAATTCAAATTCATACAAAAATACATACCTTTATAGCTAGCAAAGGAACAAGATAAATTGTATGATAAAATATTAATACTATCTATATTATATTATAAGAATGCGATGTAAATGAGTAATTTAAAAGAAAAATACCTTGCTTGTGCGGAATCCTTAGTGTCGCGATTTCGACTCGCACTTTTAGTAGGTAAGTAATTTTATGAAAATCGATTTTTGTCTGTAAATCAGAAGGACAATGGGCAATAACCGAATGGCCGAGGTAAAGCTATACTTTCTTGTGAAAGCTTATCTAATGCCCTGTACCTATCGGACAATTATAAACCGCACCTCACATTTTCACTTCCTCCGCTTTAGACTAGAGCATGCTTCGGTGATTACAATGCGGTTAACATGATTATCGTTGATCAGACTGCCGGAAAGCTAGACTGTAACAGGGCTATTAACAAGCTTTTATTTGTGTTTAATGATGTTTCTGGTCCTAAATTTGTTGATTCTGAAATTACTACCTACTCTCTCTGAAAGAAAAACTCAGAATTTATACCTAACTACTGCTTTTTATGTGATATAATATATTGTTGTGCTGACTTTTGATGTTGAGTTTTGGGATGTTGGATTTAGTTGAAGAAGTACGGAATCCAGTAGTGACTAGGGACAAATAACTTATTTCCTTTTAGTTTTTGTTGTATTAGTTTACTTATCAGTTGTTTGTTATCACGTCTCTCTCTATATTATATTGTAATTACATTGGTGACTTCTTTATTATTAAGTTTCTATGTGCTAAATACCTAAAATAACAATCTTACATATATTTTAATAATAAGGAGCTATCTGGTATGTCTGCATTCGTCGTAAAGTTTTCGGTTCATGCATTAAAGTTTAAACTAACGAAATTGGCTAATATATCCGAGCTAAATACGGTAACTGTGACACATTCCTTTTGGGCCGGCTAGCCGGCATAGTTGAATGACTATGCGCTTGCGCAATATTTAGACTCAACATTTGGCGTCTTATATGTTTTTTAAGTCATTGTTTTAATGAGTTATTTCTTTATTTGTTTCTTAGGCGAAAAATTGGAAAGTGGAAGAGATAAACTGCTGCTATCTACAAAGTAAAAGAAACAATTGAGGATCTAGATTACCTATTATTCATACATAGATGATTCTTGTTGTAAATTATAGTACAGCTTGTTCTGAGAAAGCTTTGCTTAATAACAAGGTTTCAAGTAAATAGTATTGTGTGAATAAGCTGAATTAATTAAATTATTAATTAAATTTCTTATTCTTATTTTTTATTATGTTTTTACCAATGATTGATATAGATGATATATGCTTATAAGGTGTGCTAAAAACAATATTATCTTCACAGCTAACTATTATTCGACCTCGTTTAGAATAGTGACAGATACAGATCTCAATCCGAGACTATGATCGAAAGCAATGCGACTAAAACCTTGTAAGCTAATATCACAATTTGAGGCTAACTATTTATCATTGTGGCTAAAGTCAGTATAATTTATATCCAATTGTACGTTTTGGAACTAGTTTCTAGATTATATTTCGTACATTTGATACTTATTGTATTTTAATGATTTAATTTTAACTCTCTAGATACTTATTCTATTTTAGTGGTTTATTTCTTAACTACTATTCATTTGTGTTTCTTTTATCAATGGATTACATGGACAGATAATAAATTAACCAACAACTTTTCGTTAGAAACCTTATCCTACTATTTGAAGACGCGTCGATACTAAAATTTTAAGGTCGGTCATGGCAGTACTGTCACGTCATTGAGTAAGGCGATTTTGATATCTTTGATCTTGCCAAAGAAGTTTCACTTCGGACACGTATGCTCTGCACACAAGCTATTTAATTATAAATAATAAATAAATAAAATAAATAAAATCTTTATTTGAATTCATACATAAGTTTGACATATTGGATTGGGGTTCAGGCCCCCTTACTAGGTATAACCTGTATTAAGGGGACCTGTTTCTTCCCTAATATTGATCCCAAGTTTGCATGAATTAAAACATAAATTAAATAATAATTTTAATTATTATTTAATTTATGTTTAAATTAAAACATAAATTAATAAATTATTATAAGAGGATTTAACTAGATTCTCACAGCAAATAGTTACTACCTAACTAACTGGCAAAATTATTTACCCTATTCTCGATACTATAGATTGAATCTAACCCATAAATTTAATTCGTTCAACTCAGAAACCGTTAGCAAGTACTTGGGAAGAGTCGTGAACAAATTGCTTAGCGGATTGCAGTTGGTAACAATTACGGGTACATGATTTGTATTGAGTAAGAAGAACGAATGGGATGGTTCACGATGTCCGATTGATCTGTATTGATTCTATATCCAGTTGGAGAGTAGTTTTGATTGAGTGAGGTATAGAAGAGGTGTAGTAATTCACTTAAAGTTGACTTTTAAGTGATGATATAATTAGAAGGATATTTTTATAATGGGGATTGTGAAATGTTAAGAATATTATATGGATTAAAAATACCACATAAATAATTGGGGAAAGACTTCTTACATCTGAATTGAAAAGGACAAGTGAATACTTCGTTGTCTCTTTTGTTTAAATAAATAAATAAAATTCATTTAATTCAGGCCACATAGCCCATAAAGTGTTAGTAAAATCTTATCCTAGTGTTAGTATTACAATTACCTATTACCTACATACATTTATTACTACAGTTTAATTTACAAATCCAATGCTTACTGATGATATTATCCGAATAATTTAACACCTTTAACACAATATTTGAATTTTTACGTATACGGTCTCTAATAGAAAAAATCTTTTTTCTCATAATTGCATAAAAGTCATTTACTCTATATAATGCAAACATCAAGGAAGCACTACAGTATGCGGCAGGCCCATTAACATCCTAAAAGCATTGTTATATTGAACTCTTAGAATGTTCATGGTCCTACGCGTATAATTAACCCAGAGCTTGCTCGTATAAAAAGACTGACAATACGAGGTAAAAAGAAGCTTTTTAACATTTCTACTGCACTGCTTAAATCTTCTTAGTTTAGGTACGTGTTTATTTGGTTCAATTATTTGATTGTTAGTTAGGTAAAGATTAACCAATTGTGATATATATTAGAATGCGTTTAACATACTGTATCAGATTAAATTCACAACTAGCTTACCGCCCGCGGCTTCGCCCGCTTTGTCTAAAACCTAATAAATTATATACTAAAACCTTCCTCTTGAATCACTCTATCTATTAAAAAAAACCGCATCAAAATCCGTTGCGTAGTTTTAAAGATTTAAGCAAACAAAGGGACATAGAGACAGAGAAAGCGACTTTGTTTTATACTATGTAGTGATAAATCGATTTAAATGCACACCAAGTCTTTCATTTATTCACGTACCTCCTCGTGTAAAATAAACACAAGAAAATGGGATTACATCTATTGAAATATCTCTGTTATCTATAAATCTTGTCGGTCTTGCATCTATATCAAAGGGAACTAGTTGGAAGCTGAATAATTGTACCTGTCTACGTGCCGGTTAAACAGGAGTCATTTGCTGGAAGCTTGTTTCCATGATAGTGCAGTTCTTTGTGAAACTTCAAAGGCAATCCTGACTCCTGTATGATTCGAGTTGCATAGAGTAAAAAGCGTCGTTATAAGTGCATGGTAGATGACGTTGGGCAACATTGTAGTAAGGAGAAATTAATGCTTGGTCCAATTAGTTGATTGCTATTATAGTTGGTTCGTCTCAGTTTAAAGCTAGGTTAAGAGCTGAAGAATTTGTTTGTGGATAAAAATGTTTATGTTAATAAAAATGTTTGGTGTAAATGTTTTAATATTTTACTCGAGTGGTTGATAAACGTAACTCTATTTGATTCAGTTTCGTTTAATGCACAATTCATTCATCTAAAAGTACCTATATATTATGTATCTTGTCTTGTGGGATTTCAATTCCTAGTCTCCTGTATATGAAACAAAACCAACAAAGTGATTTTATGTCGATCCTTATTTGTTATTTTAACATGGAATTGACAAAAATCCAAGAGTCGCCAGATTCCATTGGGATTACTACGGATCAATATGTCTTATAAATAAATAGGTCCCCTTCACATATTGTTATTACAGTTACGATATAATGTGTTTAACAATGAAGTGTGCGTATTATCAAGTGTATTAAAATCATACATATTACATACATACATAATGCTACCTCATTACTGTTAGTCTATCTAGCTCAAATATTCGTTCTAGAAACCTGAACTAAACTCACACATAACCATTTTTGTTCCATGATAGTAATAAGGTATTAGTCATATCGTGTTGTCGCGCTTAACAATTTAATTAAGTGGTTTCTTATTATTCAAGCTACTGTATTAAACAGTAAGCATTGATACGTGATCTGCGGTTGATTATACTGTGTACAATACTATGTATG
>CAJQZN010035060.1:0-11615 GCA_907164685.1 Colias eurytheme | reverse complement strand
CTACATGGTAATACTATATCTGAAGAATGGAGCTATGAAAATATAATTTAATATGTGTTTTATTTTCAGGTAAAACACAGCTATTAAAAAGCCCGCGGTCATTAGCCTTGAAAATTTATAAACATTATTCACAAAGCCTTTGTCCCTTCAGTGTACAATTGTTTTAGGTGACAAAATGATAATTTTATTTTGTTAATGCTATTGTATTGTGAAATCTCATACAAATGTTTACACTTAGTATGTTATGATAGATATCGAGCTCTCATCTGAGCGAAATTGCCAATTTCACTCGTCGTAACCGCCGCGTTATCAAACTCCATCATTGTAGTGACATAACCACTCATAAAGTATCACTGCTAGTAGAGCGATAAAATCTATCCTTACGATTATTAAAAGTTAATTAATAATTATATTAAATCGTATTATTAATTACAAAAAAAGAGACATCACAGCCCATAAGGTAGTTAGAATATACAGGTTCTATGCCATTAGAAATCCTTATTAAAAGTATTCAAATTTCAAACATCTCAGTATTTCTTTACCAAATAGCTCGTGGTGATTAAATCGAAGTTCATTTCCCGGGTCAATCAGTATGGGAAAAGTTCTCGGATCTTAAACGAGAGACAAGACTCGTGTGTTGGAAAAACTTGTGTAATAATAGACATAGTTACCTAGTGTATCCAGTTTTTTATATGATTTATCAAGAAACTGATCTTACGGTTGAGCGTTTTGTTACAAAAGCGTCATACCACAATGTACACAGAATGCTACTGAATATAGTTGTAGGGGAATACCGCATAAATAAACAAGCACAACATTACATCACAATTATATTTCGTTTTAATTGTTCATAGTTATTCTGGGATTAAGCTCTTAATTGAAATATCGGAAGTGTATTTATTGACTATACGATGTTGTTCCTATCGTCTGTTATCTCAGAAATAGAACTATACCATTACTTTTAAATACATTATGTAGTAGTACCAGAAATTAGAAAACAGAAGCTCAAATCTTTGTGTTACTTGAGCACGCTTTGTGTGAAGATGATTGATGGTGGTTTCTGTACTCTCTATTTTGTGATTACGGTACTGCGACAATTGTTTCATTGCCCTCTGATCAATGACGTATCTATAAGGTTATACATGTTAAAGAAAGTGAAAAAAAAAAAACAAATAACAAACTACTTTTGTATTCATATTGTTTGTTAGAATGTTTACTAGTACGAATAGTATGTAGATTGCGGCAATGTGAATTTTTAATCTCATAAAAGTTGGATAAGTTTAAAAAGAGGTTTTTCATCAAAAATAGTTGAATGAATTTATTCTTATCGCGTACTCTACATAATAGGTACATATTTGTACGGTTTGTTAAATTCTATAACTGCTAATAATGTTTCGTATTGATTTTCTATATACCATTGTTAATTGTAAAGCACTTGACCTTGTAATCATCCATAGTTATTAGCGAATAATTTTCTAAACGCTTTGTTATGCAGTTATTAATTATGTTCTGAGATCAGCAATTATCAATCATTATGATAATTCGATGCATTATTAATTACACAATGCTCATTTTTATAGAGCAATATGTATTGA
Source organism: Colias eurytheme (assembly GCA_907164685.1). Lineage (NCBI taxonomy): Eukaryota > Metazoa > Arthropoda > Insecta > Lepidoptera > Pieridae > Colias > Colias eurytheme. The sequence goes on along the minus strand of CAJQZN010035060.1, from coordinate 10,020 downwards.
GTCAGAATTTTAACTAAAGTGCAGATTGATTTTCTGTTATGTGATGAATCCAGTCTTTTATTCGCATGAATTTTGTAAAAATTTTCGATTTACCACAAGCTACAGCAGTACTTATACATAAAGTTTATTTTCGCAAAGTAAACATAATAAAATAAATTAAATATTGTAGTGAAAGGCCAGTATCAATTTAATTGATGGTATGACGTCATGATGACCAATAAATGACGAAATACTGACAGCAGAGGTTTAGAATTTACGGTATTCATAATACCTGACAAAGCACCCTATTGCTTTAAAAATTTACAGATTTGAAAAGTTATCTTTGGGGAGGGGAAGTACTGTAATCTTTTTTCTACAGAGTTAGAGTAAAAAATAAGTATTATATTTAATATAACCTGGTTTCTGAAATGTTTGGTATTTTTATCAATGGTAGTTACAGTTATAATAATTATTTGTATTTATAGCTATTAGGAGTATGCAATATGTATCAGGCTGATAACAAATGCTACTATAAACATTTGCAATTAATTTTCATTACAGTTTTCCTTTTATCCGCTTTGAATAAGGGCAATGTGCAGAAATTATTACCAACGTTACGTCTAATACTCAAAGGTTATAATAATTTCTTACTTCATAACATACAAAGAAACTAAATCTCGCTCTAACGATATATTGTATAGCCGAAATGGCATTCATAAAAATGTCTTTGTTCAAGTAAACGAAACAGACTATCACTATATACATTGCTTTCCATTGCAGATTTACCAACACCTGCGCTGGTACACGAACCCCTCGGAGCAGCGATGGATTGTGCGCATATTGTTCATTGTGCCCATATACGGTTGCTACAGCTGGATTTCGCTATTGTTCTTCATGGGAGACTCGTATTATGTGTATTTCTTCACAGTCAGGGATTGTTATGAAGGTATGGTCTCATTGAAATTCCCTTAACGTTCTAACTGGTGGAATGAACTGCTTTATATTGTACCTTTTTTAATAAGTACACGTCTACATAGACTGTAAAACTTTATAAATATTTTTGGTAAAGAAAGCAGTCTATGAATCCTATATATCTATCAAATAGGGTCACCTTACCGAATATCGATGGATCTTTCACCTCACTAGCAAGAGCGCGTCCCTAGTATGTCATCTGTCATCGCCAATTTGACATCGCCTTTGAAGCGCTGTCATCTGCCTCTGCCGGCATAGCATCTTCATCAGCAAGCAGTAAACTGCAATGCTGTGTGTTTTATTCGACACATAATACATGTTTTGTTTTAATGTTATATTTAATATGCAATAAATTACATTAATTCATGCACCGTCATTTGAGAATTGAATCCGCGACTTCCGTAGTCGTAATGAAGTCTAGAAATAATCAAGTATTCCTGTCTTAACCACACGATCGAACTTTTTCTATCCTTAAACTATATGAATATCAGAAATAGAATTAAATCCTTGAAATTTATATATAACAGATCAACACTCACACATGCATTCATAGTGTTATTTGTTAATGCGAAATCTTGTATGCGTGTGTAGTGTATGTCTGTGTATGAATATAATATTAAAATGCGGTAGAAAGTCTTTAATTTCTAAATGTGGTAAAACTTTAAATATACATATATCAGTGATTGTGGAAAATCGAGGTATTTCCTGTTTATAGCTTGTCAATGCTAAGCGATTATAAAATAAATCGAAAGAAAACAACTTTTTAACATCATGGTCTTGTTATACGAAAGTCCAAAATCAACGAAGATTTACCACTTTTGGTTGTATCTCTAAAGTACCCATTTTTCTTAGGTAGTGTTTTTAAAGAGATATAGTTTACTCCTATCATTTATTTTTCCACGTGAACGATTTATGTAAAACGTGACTATTTAAATGTATACTATTGTAATTGCAGTATTAAGGAAATAGATAATAATAATAATTACTAATAATAAATCTATTATAATTTTAATGCATTTCCTTTTGAACGTACCGTATCTTGTTTGTTTGTCCTCACTCTATTTGAGGTTATCGCGCCTTTTTAGCTCATGCAAATGGTTTTTGTTCTTGACCCTTAAAGGTGCTGTAGGAGAAAATAAAGCACGTTAACGAGATGAGTTCTTTAACTAAGCCAGTTTCATAAGTCTCTCAATGGTAATGTTTTTTGACTTGTTGGAAATCACAATGGTAGTGGAAGTTAATTAAAATTGCGAATGGACTGCATCACAGCACAGTTCCGAGAGTTGATTTTAAGTTATTATGACCCAACCAGGTATATGGATCATATATTGGATCACGTATTGGATTTCCAAAATGAACTAATCCAACGTTGCTCTGATTTGCTCTTGCACTAAAATATCCGAACGAGGTCGCTGTATTTATACATGGTTATTTATAAGTAGAAATAAGCTTGCACGGTACTGATAGTGCATATTTCGAATTACCAAATGGTATTAGATGCATTGATTGCGTTCGTTTTCCTTTTGCATTTGTACGTAATTTATTAATATTGAAATTTACATCTGGTAATTCGGATACGCATATAGATTGGTTTTAAATTAATGTTTCTAATACAGGTCGATGTATTAGATTATTTTGTGATTGCAACATTTCTGTTTAAAACTATTCTGGAGTAGTGCAATTGCATGTTAGCGTTTCTCTATCGTATTTCTACAATAAGCCGTAAAACAGTAAATTGCTCGTTAAAGATGAAAATAAAAATGCACAATACAATAATAAAGTAACCTAGTTTTCGCCAGCATTCAATTCGCTAGAGTTTCAATCTATTTAAGGTACAATCGACTTTTAGGGGCTCATAATGATTTCCGTATCTATTCCATTAGTTAAGTGTTGCACAAAACAGTAATTTAATTACCTGTAATGGCGTTGCGTTCCGTTAGCAGCTGTACCTCACTTTTTCTAATGAATATAAATTGCAGACATACACAGTGATGTGTAACCTCATTTTATGTAATCACGGATATTAATGTAGGATCGTAGGCGAATGGATTGGATAATATTAACGTTCGTGCGGTGTAAACTCTTATGTTTATTGTTTAACTCTATTAAATATTCCTCTCTCCATTTGTCCATCTACATACCGCAATATTCAGTATTCTATCAGATCTGTTGAATTTTATTACAAATTGAATACATCATCTGATCGGAGATAAAATCTGCCATCCATTCCCGATGTTGAAAAAGGTATAAAAGATTGGTCTGGTTGACTAGACCGAGTCGAGCGTAGCTTGAAAATGTCACGTGCTTGCAATTTGAATTTTCTTTATCCTCCTAATTTATCCTATACCTAACTCTGGTATAATTTGTCGGTATATTCTGATAGAATATTCAACCTACATTTCAGAAACTAGGAAAAGAGATGCCCTCATTGCATTGTCAACTACCGTGCAATACTAGTATTTTATATTGTAACTATTGTCCGTAATTAGATTATAGATTAAGACAAGGGTCAATGGACACTAATAGCGCCTAAGGAATATACCTAGTACCTACTTCTATAGACACTCCTGCGTTTTACACGCTAACAAGTGACAATGTCTTGTCTATAACATGCTATTGACGTTTCTTATTTCGAGCTTCGCTGCTCACTTTCACCTTCTAATATCCACCACCACGTTAGCAAAGTGTTTGTCACGGTGTGAATCATTTAACCTTGCCCCAGTCAAGCAGAGATAAATGCTTTTCGTATGGCTTTTAGGAAAGCCGTTAGGTCTTCGAAATGTAATGATGTATTGAGAATGACTTGATATATTCGAAGTCAATATTTGTAGCAACACAAATGTTGAAGTTGGATAATGTAAGATTTTAAATCTTAATTTATTTTCTAAATATTGGAAAGTTGAAGGTAGTTGTAGGTTAGCCTTTAGGTACTTTACTGTTACATGGTTCACGTAAATAATTATTTTTAAACAGTTCTTGTCTTAAATATTATGTTTATTCTTAGCAACTGCATACTTCGTAATACAACCAAGCAAAATTTTTGAGGATGATCCATTGCGGTAACCATAAAATCAACATACAACCTGTTTATTTCTATTTAAGAATAATTTCCAATATAATTACGAGTCCTATGATCTAAAATATGAATATTAATCAACCATTGCTTCAAACGAAATTATATAACACATCCCGTTTGCAGCGTTCGTGATCTATAGTTTCCTATCCCTCTGCTACGAGTACCTAGGCGGGGAGGGTAATATAATGTCGGAACTGCGGGGTCGACCGGTTCGGGCCTCTTGTGTGAATGGGACCTGCTGTCTCTCGGGCGCCACGTACACCATCGGCTTCCTGCGGTTCTGCAAGCAGGCAACGCTGCAGTTCTGCCTTATCAAGCCGGTGTGCGCGTTCGTCATTATCTTCTTGCAGGTGAGGTTTGGATATTAATGTGTGAGTGTGGTTTGTTACAGGAATAAAATGGGAAATTTTAGAAGATTAGAGATCCGGCTTAAACTTTAAAGACGTTTAAGCAAACTAACCTTGATTTAAGTGTCGCAAAAGGCTAAATAAGTGGCATACTTCTAACAGAAGTTTCCAGGATTGATCCTTGCCATTAAATTGGGTCTTTGAATCTTAAGAAAAACCTGATCTCTGTCATTCTTGGTAAGGTAGAAACAATAAGGTCATAAGCGTTTTAACTGAAATGAGCTAAAAATAAAATGTTCTCTATCTGCAGAGAAATCTTTATTCGAAATTGGTAAAATTATAAATTGGCTTATCATATACGATTATGAAGATTTGGATATATTAAACATAAAAGTGGGTTAATTTATAAATCGGACACAATACATTCGCGAGTATCAAGATAAAACATTTCATTAGAGTTGGCAAACTCGTCGCCATATTCGACAACCTGATAATTAGACGATAAATCTTATCTTAATTATTCCTTGTAGATATGATAGTGTACAATGTACATGATTCACACCTGCGTAGTTTTTGTTATATTGAGTTTATGAAACTGCTAAATACAAAACTTATGAGTTTCCTAGAAAGTTATAAACGTCAGACATATGGAATGATAAATACGTTAAGAACGTTCATACTGCATTTTACATACGATTAATACATAGAAACATAAGAAAGGAAAGCCAATAAGTAGATAATTCATATGATTAGATATTGACACATGTTGAAATTAACAAGAAGTAATTAGTAAAAATCTAGATGTTATTTCGATTATTTTTTGTTGCTCACCTTTATGATAGTGCCTTTAAAATAAATGTATTTACAAATTTGAAATTCATGTTTATTTCATACTTAAATCAAAGTCTAATAAATCACCCGTAATTTTAGTTTTCTATATTACGGTAGGAGGCCACAAATGGCTTATCCATACTATAATTGTATTATAAAGCTGAAGAGTTTGTTTGTTTGTTTTTTTGTTTGAACGTGCTAATCTCAATAACTACTGGACCGATTAGAAAAAAAATATTTCGGTGTTAGATAGCCCATTTGTCGAGGAAGACTATTATAGGCTATAATATATCACGCTAAGACCAACAGGACCGGAGCAATGCGGGTGAAACCGTGGAGCACAGCTAGTATTAATTAAGCTGGAATCTAAAATGATTCTTAGAGCTAGCGCGCACGAGTAACTTTGTCTCCGCAACTATTTTGTCTCTCCCATCAATTTGTATGGGGAGTTGCGTCGCTACGTGCGCGCACTTTCATACTAGCCCATAGGTGGGAGAGACAAAATACATAGTTGCGGAGACAAAATAGTTGCATGGAAATTGACCAAGCCGTTTCGTAGGAGTTTAACTGCAAGCACCGCGACCGCGACACGATAATTTTATTTATATATATCAGATTCTGGTTTACCTATATATTAATAATTTTAATAAATCGTAATAATATTTCCCTTGCAGTCAGCTGGCCACTACCACGACGGTGATTGGTCGCCCAGCGGCGGGTACATCTACATAACCATAATATACAACTTCTCAGTGAGCTTGGCACTATACGGGCTGTTTTTGTTCCTGGGCGCTACAAGGGAAATGCTCAAACCGTTTGACCCAGTGCTCAAGTTCTTCACCGTTAAATCTGTTATCTTCTTGTCGTTCTGGCAGGGTGAGTATTTCTTAGTAGTCTTGTTGGATGCTTCTTTATTGTGTGTATGTGTTTATGTTTTGTTTTCCTTATTTCTGAATAATAAATTGGAAAGTATCAAGAGATGTGAAAACTAAAAAAATGTACAATAGAGGCTGAATAATCATAAAAAAGAGCGCGTGTGCCGAGCACACGTGTCAGAAGTGAAACTTCTTTGCCAAGATTTAAAGATTCCAATATCGTTGCATTTTAAATATTACTCTCAACGCGCCTAAAAAAGTTTCACCTCAAAATGTAATAAAAATATATTATAGAATAATGAAAGAACTTTTATCAGTGTAGTTGATGTTCCTTGAATTATTTAAATCATCTTTCAAATATCATGCGACGTACATAATCTTAAAAAATCAATTGATATCAATACAAGTGTCGTCTACAATGTTTATTTTTATTTTGTGAACACTGCTTTCGTCATGTATTTGTAAACAGGTGGTTTCTATAGAACAAATAACAATGTGATCGTTTAATGCGAAATTGTATACGAATAATAAATGCTGTTTTGAAATACAGATTATTAACATTAATAATTACTTATTTTTGTTTAAAGGTTACAATATTTTTGTTATTAGTATAAAAGGCTTTCGAAATATTGGAAAAATCAGATAAAATTAAATTGTTAATTTAGCAATTCCGACCGTAAGTTGGCCCATGTAATTTTAATTAAACTGAGGAATAATCAATTAATGGATCTTAATGTTATCGCTTTATTCGCTATTTGCGAAATGTCCGCTTAAAATAATTAATTCGTCTTCAATTTCTTACAGTTTACATTTCCAAACAACCATTTTGAAAATGTGATAGAATATCGCGAAATTGGTAAAATAATTAACCCTTCGAAATAACTAGCTGGTTTCGCAACTTCTGTATATGCTCTGTATATCTTTTCCCAGATAAAATGTCAAATAAACTCAAAACTCAATCATTTATTCATACAATTTCCCTTATCACCGATTTTTGAACAGTCAAAAAACGTGTATCACACATAATATTTACATTATTACAATAATTAATTACAATATCATATGGAAACAAAAATTGCAAAGTAAGCAAGAAGTGAAACCCGCCCCTGTGCTTGGAGTAGTTTAACAATCTGTCATAAATCCTATCTTCACAACTTTATTTCAGGCAAATACTTAAACTGTGTGCTAAGTGTGAGTTTTTGCTTGCACTCGATCGCGATAAAGTTAACTCGGATTTCTATGAAATTGAAACAGCGCCGCCTAGCTTCTCCATACGTCCGCTAGGGGCGCTGTTCGATTTCCCATACTAATTCGGCTGTGACGTAGACGCGATAGTAACGTTTCGTACTCGATCAAACTCACACTAGGGGTACTGCCCCCCTAGACAAGTGGCTTTCTATTAGCGTAAAGTTCAATAGAATAGATTATGAATGTATGAGATTGACGTAATTAATCGTCGTCGTCGTCGTAATCAAACGTCAATCTCATACATTCATAATCTATTTTATTGAACTTTACGCTAATAGAAAGCCACTTGTCTAGGGGGCTGGTAATTTATCTTGTGTAGTTAAACAATTTGTTATTAACCCATTATTCCAACATTCCAGGCGTAGGGCTCGCGATCCTCGAGAAAGCCGAGGTTATATCACCAATAATAGACGAGAACGGCATCCCCACCACCGCCGGTACAGTGTCCGCGGGTTACCAGAACTTCCTCATTTGCATCGAGATGGTCGCCGCAGCGGTCGCGTTGCGTTACGCGTTCCCCGCGGCGGTGTACGCGCACGCGCACCGCGACCCGCACAGATCGGTCACTATGCAGTCGATATCCAGCAGCCTTAAGGTACGTATTATGTAGGTAACACACACACACAGTGCCGGTGTAAGGCCCACTGACACCCCGGGCGAAAATATTGTGGCGCCCACTTGAGGTGTTCTGAAGGTTTGCACCAGGAGAGGCAAATTCAGACCTTAGCGCCCCCCAGAATTTGTCGCCCTGGGCCATCGCCCCCTCTCGCCCCCCCCCTAACGCCGGCACTGCACACACACACATACTTATAAGTACGTACATATACGGATACCTAGGCGTTTAGGAGTTCCGCGCGTCTTGGAACTTAGATTGTTGCCTATCGAGGCACACATGCACATATTATACAAGGTGTAATCGTTAAGTGTGAGAGTGTTTAATGTAACTTTTTTGGATATTTCCCGTTTTATTTTTTAAAAGTTATTATTGTCATTTTAATCATTAGGTAAAGACCTTTCGATATAAGTTTAAAGGTTTTTGATATCTGCAATAGTTACGGAATAATCGCCTATGCACACTTAACAATTACGCACAGATACACGCGCGTGTAAATGTGGAGATGCGCGTACACCGGTAAATACACATGTAAACACGCATAGATGCACATACGCCTTTAGATACGCATACGCAGTGGTACACATGCAAATACGCGCGTGTATAAAAATTTTCATAGAGTCAAGGCCGAGACATCGTATATACGACATGAAGGCAGACACTCTTAAAATGCATACACTCATACAGTTGCGCATAAACACACAGCATACGTGTTTATTGTGTAAGGGCACGTGCTGGTCCTTTTTTACACAATAAACTCGTACACTCAGACATTTACATATTAATATTTAAGCGCGTATTCACAAACCTACAATCCAATTCATCCAAATCCAAATATATCCAAATAGACATGCATACACATTACACGTATACACATAGATTTCTATTCACATATTCACACACACCCACACACATAGAATTATTAACGTGATAACGTTTTTAAAATCGTTTTAGTCGGGTGACATGTTCAGAAACTTGTGTCACACCAAAACCTCACGAGCGCGATCGCAGGTATAACGAGAGAGAGACGGACCGATCTCCCGTCTCATCTCGAGCGCTGCCACCAATAAGACGTTATCACGTAAACATCTCGATCGTAAACCTACTTTACAAACAACCAATTTTTTTATAATATAATTTGTCCCCGCAGGAAACAATGAACCCCAAGGACATAATGACGGACGCGTTCCACAACTTCCACCCGCAGTACCAGCAGTACACGCAGTACAGCTCCGGTGAGTTATATGTATATGTATGCACGTCTGTACGCTTGTCATGTTTCGTTTGCTAACCTTTTTTTATTATTATCGTACTTTTGTACTGTAGGGTTGTTAGAGTTTAGTAGTGAGAGTTAGGATTTTGTCTTGATCATTTTTACTTTTTTTTTATATCGTATGTATAAGTAATTTAGGGTTGTTAGTTTAGTTAAATAAGGCTTAAGATCTTTTTGTTATTGTTCTTGAAGTTTTTTTGTTTAAAAAATGAGGTATGGTAATTAATGTTATGCGGGTAATTATTAAAAGACATACTGGATAGAATTGCCAGTTTTTAATTTAGTCATGTAATTTAGTCAAAGTGCAGACATTTTAACAATCAACGATATTAGACAAGATATTGATATAACTCAATATTTTTTAACGCGGAATCGTTTTTTTTTAATAAACTTGTATTATTTGTCTAGTCATAATTTTAGCCGCGAATCTCGAGAGGAGTCTTCATTTGTTTTGGTTTTATTTCCTTTCAGATGTCACTTCCCACCTGCCTTATGAGAAACTATAAGCTCTGCCATAGCTGTGCTCTGCATGAAGTGCATTGCTGTTCGTTGTAAAACATGCATTTATCAGCGACTGAAATTTTAACATACATTGCTCCTTATATTAAGCTCTCAAAGAATTACAATAGTGACAAACGAACATAAGAAGCAATGTACGTAAAACAATTATTGTCAGTCGCTGATGAAAGTATACATATTATGTACGTTAACTCCCACGCTGTTATGTTACTTGCGACTGATTTAAAAATGGAAAAAGACAAAAAAAAGAAATTCTAGCAACACCTTGTTGCCAGTAACATAATTTT
>CAJQZN010035056.1:0-10804 GCA_907164685.1 Colias eurytheme | reverse complement strand
CCAAGCGCTCCCCTATTGTACAATAAAAAAAAAAAAAAAAAAAAAAACATCACTTATGTTCCACTCAACATACGTCATGTGACGTATGTTGAGCGGTATTTTTTAATGGTTTTAAAGTGAAACGCATCAAACATGCCTTCGTGTGTGTAACGATATTGCACAAATAATACAAATAATACGGAAAAGTGCAAAGGAATAACATTCATCGTTAAGTACCTAACTAGATAATAATTTTTAAAACTTAGTTAGAGCAAAAAAATAGCGCACAGATATTGTTCGTGGTGTCTCCTCCATACGTAGTAATATTATCTCAATGATTCTAGTGCAGGGGTTCCCAAACTGTGCGCCGCGGCGCGTGGTGCGCCGTAGAAAGTAAGAGGCGCCGCGGCCGTGAGTCGATCTACTTATATTCGCGAATACCTTTTTTGAGCGCTCCAATCGGTAAAAAACATAATATTTTATTCGTAAAATGACATAATATTTTAAGGGCCGATTTTTCAATGCTTGGATAAAACTATACCGTCCAATAAAGTATTACACGATAATATTAAAATGTCACGTAAACTGTCAAATACGGGCAATTAGAATACGTTTTTAAAATGGTAGTTTTATACATTATTCGACGAATAAGTTTTATCCAAGCATTGAAAAATCGGCCCTTAATCAGCTAATTTCTATTCTCGTATTGTAGGTACCTATATCGACTGTTTCCTTTTCAAATAGCTAGGTTAGGTGGGTAGGGCGCCGTGACAAAAAAATTAACATGAAACTGCACCGCGAACTGAAAAAGATAGGGAATCCCTGTTCTAGTGTATTATATATAAATTTTCAAGATTGTTTAAATGTGTCTAAACCAACTGTAACTAAAAAACTATGCGTTTTTTTGCACAAAAATAAACTTACAAATCTTATATTATAATAAAAATATTGATAAGGCACTATCCGTAAGTAATTATTATATGTAGGTACTATTGTCTTATATCACACATACATTGGTATACTTTGAATCGCCTATCTGTCGGTAATTAATATACTGAAACTAATAGACAAAAATGGAAAATTTTTAACACACAGTTTTCCCTGTTTATTAAATCATTCTTAAAGGGCCTACTAACGCCTTCATTCGATTTAATTAAAATTCCTTAATCTTTATACCTATGTATACTAGCAAATAAGAAATGCTTTCTTCGCTAAATAACATTTGATATATATCTGGACTTCTCTCTCTTCTAAGGCTTAGGACTACATTCTAAAGGTCAATAAGGTAAAACCGAGATCTTAACAGCCACTAAAAAAATAATCATTGAAGAACATGTAGATATTAATTATGGGGATTTCGACATAAATTATTTTTTTAAATTCTAACACTTTTTGTTCACTTGATTTCATTTATTCGTAAGTAACATAATAATAATAACATATCACTACTAATAATATATAATGATCATAACACCTAGTATCAGCATACAATCAATTTAAATTGTGTATCAAAAACACTGCATATTTATCAATCTGTTACTTGTTAGAACGACATAGTGCGTCGCCAAACTAGCAGCGTCACGATCAGCCAATTACTAAATAGTTTCAAAAGATTCACTCTCCTTTATAAACCCGATGATTCGGCATTCCTATAAATATATCCTTTTATTACCGAATATCGAGCACATGCATATTAATTCCTGCTTATAATGCTTGCGAAAATAACAATTGAATGAGTATGTGGTTATTTGAAGAATTTATGTAGTAATGGTATGTAATTAAACTATTGACTTAGAAATTTAGTATAGTTAGTCTACAAATGGAATAATTAATATCACTAGGTCAGTAAATATGATAGACTAGATTTCCGCCCGCGGCTTCGCCCGCGTTTGCAAAGGAAAACCCGCATAGTTCCCGGTCCCGTGGGATTTCCGGGATAAAAACTATCCTATGTGTTACCCTCATTATCCAAGTTACCCTCTATATGTGTGCTAAATTTCATTGTAATCGGTTCAGTAGTTTTTACGTGAAAGAGTAACAAACATCCATACATCCATACAAACTTTCGCCTTTATAATATATAATTATATATTAGAATAGAATATTAGAGTCTTACAATTTATCATTCGTATAAAACAAGCTTTTGTATAAAGTTCTGGGGGTGTTTATATGTAAACGTAATAATTGTGAAATCAATTGAAATTAAACTCAAAATCAAACCCAAACATTTATTCATTCAATGAGACTTCTTCTAGAAGCACTTAACATGTTAATCACATAACCACACAAACAAAATAGTCAAACTAATTTTTGTGTTTGCAAAAATTGAGTGTTTGAAAAGTCGTGTCCTTCAGCGCTGAAAGCTTTCATGGCCTATTACAACTTAAAACCTAACGTAGGTACCTATACAATACCTGATTCAACGTAGAATAAATAGTACTACGACATAGATAAATAGAATTGTCAATGAAAATCGTAAGCTTTTTTTTAATAACTAGCTGGCTCGGTTCGGAATTATATCTAAAAAAATTATAGCCTATGTATGTCATTTATTATGTACGGCTTTACAAAGTTATCGCTAAATCGTTGAATACTATTATTAGTCCATGTGTAGTCCGATAAAAAGTGTGTTTTTATTGTAAGAATCGAGATTTTAGAAATGAACTTGCATTTACTAAACTTTTAGAACGCTATTTTTCAATATGTAATATATATATATAATGTTGTTCCCTCAACGAAGCTTATTGTTACACACAAGCGGACAAGACAATTATTGAGTTCAGGATGTCATACATATGTAAATCGAGTGATCAAAGCATAAGCGATTTATTAATGAAGTTTATACCACATTGTGAATAATAGCTTCATAACTGTGTTCATATCTTCATACTGACTTTATTTTTTATCTAAAGAAAAAATTATTGGCCAGAGCTTCGAAAATCAAAAAAAAAAAACAACGTATGGCCAGATCTAAGCTAGAGCGTTCGAATTTTGAAATTGTATTCGAAGCATTTTAGATTGTTGATTGTTCATTTCCTACCTTTCGAGCTCTTTTGATCATAATATTTTATACATAATAATATATTATAGCTATTGTAGAGCAAGAATAATATATTCTTAGTGAAAAATCGAAGTAATAAATTGGGTACCTAGAGACGCAAAAAATATGCTCAAATATTCTGTATTAGCTATATTTTAATTTCAAATACCTTAGGTTAAGACAAAACAGTTGAAAAGGTTACATTTTCTTTGGCATAAATCATGAATTTCTTAATTAAAATATTTTATAAAAATAATACATATTTCACCAAATTTTCTTAAATAATTTTTCATTTAATATTCAATTTATGTCCCCTAAATTAATTCGTAAAGGTAAATTTAAATTTATAACAAAAACAATAATTACAGTCAATTCTAGTAATGAGCTTTAAAATTATTATAATCCTAAAATCAATTCGTTCAAAAGGAAATCTCGAAAATCCGAGGCACTTACAAATCCGATCTAATCAAGATATTCCAATGTAACATTAAACCGGTTTTAAATACAATCAAAAACCTACCTCAATTGAAAGTTAATTTTACGAATACCAGTCTGAATACTAAATCACTGAAAGCACAATTTTTCTCACTATTACGATATAAAACGCGGGCGTACAATTAAACCCAATTTTCAGCAGCACGTGCGTTCTGCTCGACGGTCAAACGGGTACTGAAGTTTTCAGGGCTTCAGGCTACAACGAGGGAAATGATGGAACACCGGTCCTCCAAATTTTCTTATAGAGCGCATGTGTAAATTTAAATCACTGAAATATGAGCTTTATGTCCCTGAAAAATAAGTTCATTTTTGCGTGAAAGCTCTTTTCATTAATCCATTGTTAGCATATAAATGTTAATGTTACCACACTTCGACAAATCCAACCCACCTATGGGAATAATTAATGAGTGTTTTAATTAACTATTTATGGCGAAAAAGAGAAAGTCATGTAAGGAAAGGACTATTCATATCTCGAAATAATTCGGTTAGTGTGTCAACGTAAGAAACAAACTATCAGATGCATTCAATGAGACCAGATATAATTACAAATGTGTTTTATAGATCATAAAAATTACACTCTATCCCTTGTATTTACGATTTCAGATAATTAGAAATTATTTTTCTTGAAGAGAAAACAACTGGATTCCTTTAATATATAAGCAACTAGCTTTCCGCCCACGATTTCTTCCGTTTTATCTAAAACTAAACAAATTATATACTACAACCTTCATTAAAAACCACTCTATCTATTAGAAAAAACTGAAAGAAAATGCATATTTATGACACTTTATTGTACAATACCAGTAATAAAAAACATATATAATTTAACATGGAGAACATGAATATGGTAAGTGCACAATAGGCGGCCTTATTGATTAAAGCAATCGATGCAATCTATGCATTGCGTAGCTTTAAAGATCTAATCATAATATATAGGGACTGACAGCGGGAAGCGATTTTGTTTAAAACTACTATGATGATACTATTAAAACATGATATTTTTGTTTCATCTAAAAAATAGTTGCATTCTCCACTTAATAAAATGTCTTTTACTATCGTTCGAACATAATTTCCAAAGGAATTTAAACAATGAGGGAAGTTCCTCGTCGCTTTCTCATTAAACTTTTAATCTGCGATAGAGTTAGCTTACACGTTGTAAGCGATCGAAACTGATTCTAAGAAAGGGTTTATCGATAGATAGAAGAAAGATTGAATATTATAGATATATTGTTGTGAAATTTACTAGTGTAGTGCGTATTTTATGTAGGTGTTAGATTGTATTTGTTACGTAATCACGTAGAACAGCGTAGAACAGCGTAGAACAGCGTAGAACAGCGTAGAACAGCGTAGACCAGCGTAGACCAGCGTAGAATAGCGTAGAACAGCGAACAGCCATCAAAAGGATGTTGATAAAATGTTGCTTAATTTGGTATAACGAAAGGTACCTAAGCTTTTAACAAAGCCTGGATAAACACAAGTAGAAAACAAAATGTAGGTAATTCTATTGAATGGTTTAATATGTATAATATCTTTTGTAAGAAATAAAAAAAATAATGAATTTTTCGATCTAAATTATTCCATACTTTTTTTCGTCTGGGGAGGAATTTCAATTGTATTAGGTACAGCAGTTTTTCCTTTTCTATTTTTAATAGAGATTAATTGAGACAAAAAATTATGGTACCGAAACTAATGATATTATACGTTATAATTATTATGATTGAAGCCTCTTAATATAACACAGGTACCTATCAATAGTTTTGTTACCATAGTAGTACTTTAGAAATTAACCTAATAAAACATTTAAGTTAATTCCCACAAAATAAGAGCATAATATTATGTTTATAATTAAACTTGTTCTTGGCTTGAAGCACCTTGAGTGAAAATCAATTCAGCTTATAGCACGATTGATGTAACAGCCAATATCAAACTTGAAAGTGCAAACATCAAGTTAATTAATATTTCATGCATATGGTTTATTCGCATAGGAAACCTTCAGTCACAGCTTCAGTCTTCGTCTCTGTCATAAATAATAACAACTTAATATTTGATAGTGGTTGATATTATTTAGAAATTAAAGATGCAGAGTGTGCGAAACTTCGGGATAATAACATCCCTATTGATTAAATCGCGTATAAAGTCCGTTAAAGTCTTTCATTTCTAAATGAATACTATGTACTCGCGTAAAATCGAATGGGAGGAAATAACAACTATATTTAAACAAATCACACATATTTACATTCATATAGTATTGAGGTTTGATTTAAGTTTAAAAGTCAAGAAGGTTTATAGACTTGTATTGAATGTTTCTTCCAAAAATAATTTTGAGTTATATTATCAAACTCTACGAAGGTTCGAAAGGCAGTATTTATAGGGAGAAATCTACAAAAACGGATTAAGTATTTTTCAATTGAAAATTTTGAAGATTTTAATCTTAATTATTAAGTACAATTTATTGTACTTATTCATTAAGTACAATACTTAATAATTATGATAGGGACTGAATAAGGTTTTCTTACCTATGCATATTTGTATTTTCTAGTAGGTATGTTAGGTTATATTTATCTGACTTTCAGAGATATCATTCGCGGAGTGTGTAAGATATTAACCACTTGGAAAGCTAATTTAATTTCCACCACAGCCAGTTCAAGTGAAAATCACACAAACGTCATCTTTGTAGCATTCTATTTATTTGGCAATAGAAATGAAAACATGAAATGTACAAGGGGAACCTAGTAATATTGTTTACGTCGATGAGGGAGCGATGAGGCATTCAAGAAAACATATGGGGTAGGAGAAAGGAATATATTTTTTTTTTTTTTTTTACTCTAGATAGGGAAGCGCTTGACCACAATCTCGCCTGATGGAAAGCTAGATGCGGTCTAAGATGGTACGCGCTTCCCTAGTAGGTACCGGTTCACTCTTCGCTTGAAGACCCCCATATTGTACTCGTCGGGGAACTATATATCTAGTAGATCTTTGTAAATAACAAATATTCACCTTCTTTTACCAATAAAACACGAAATAGTCAAATAAGAATGCTGTGAAATATTTTGAAATTGTTTTAATACTTTAAAATATTGAAATAATACATAAGTCTTTTACATGTTAAAAAAGTTGCTACTATAATAATTACTAACTAAAACTTTAATATTACTTTCTACGTAAAAACTAAAATTAATTCTTAAACGAATATTTCTTGCATATTAATTTTATATTTCTACGTTTTCTACGATCAACTTAAGTAAAATAAACCATAAACGAGAAAAGGTTTGCAAAAACATCTGTGTATTAAAAGTTTTTCAGCATAGTACAGTTATGATTTTGACCATCCTATGACACGATTGAAACCGCAATACACATCCATTTTAATTAAAAATGTGGTTCAAACATCGCGTACATTTTGTAATTTCTGATATAATTAACATTTAAAAGTTCTTAATTGGATCTGACACAATATAAGCGACTGAACACGACTCCATAATTCATGAATTGTTTACTCATTAGGCTTTGAATGTTCTAGACTCGAATCTAAAATAGAGTCAGTTAATTTATTTAAATTGGTTAGGTCTTTAGTAATTGAAGAGTTTCAATGTGGCTAGCAAATAATTAGTAACTTGAAATCTTTGATACAGCGGTTAGCCTGTAATTATAAGGATCCTGGATAATTTATATCTCTATTTTGTGTTATTAGTTTGTGCTAAATGAAGTGTTAGTTTGAAAGGTCATAAACAGATTAATATAACTTTCAGTCAAATTTGGGAAAACCATGTGTAAACTTATTCACACCGTCACACGTGAAGTCATTCAAAGTTTTATTATTTTCAAGATTTACAATCTAAGGTCCTTTTTTTTAAGTGGGGAAATCTGGCATAGAGACCCACAGAACCCGGGGAATGAGCCGTGGGTGATGTCGGTCCTACCAACATAACAACGACTTGAAGTTGTAGTTGTAAATAATATGTATTTTATATTAAACCATGTTATTATTAATGTAAGAAAATAAAAAGGATGACAATAGCTATTAAAATGTTTTTTGAAGTGAAAACTTCTTTAGCGGCGTTGAGCACTTTTTCTGTTGGGTATAAAATCTTAAACTCGCGTCAGGACACGTGACTTGATCGAAAAAGCGTAAGACGGATGGATATCAAACATGCTCAACGTTAATAACCAAGTTTTCACTTCTGCCGGCACTCCCGGAGTGCAACCCGTCTTTTTTTTATGAATTTGAGTTTGAGTGTATTATTTCCACAGTTAACGTTAAATAAAATAGGTAACGAAAAATAAGTATTTTAGTAAATTACATACCTACATTACATTAATACAATATCCATTTATAATCTGTATACACATTGACAAGACTGAACGCCGAAGACATAGGTAGTGTATCTGTCGTATTTCACCCTATTCCGTGGAAGAAAATTAGAATAGCGAAATGGCGCCATTTATTCATTATTTACTCTGTGGACGTTTAAACAATTTGGCGGGACAATAGTGATCATATTTTTAATCTGTCTCTGACAGAGGTGGTCTTGATACTTTTGTTTTATCGTGTTCAAATATCTTAACGGATTTATTATATTCCATTGTGTATCTAATAATCGTAAATTTAATAAAGGTTCCAAGAGTCTTAGAATTTTCAACTCCCACGCCTATTCACTATTCAGTCTTATAGTTTAAGATTTATTTAATTTCTAAGTTAAGTATAATATATTTCAACCAAAATATTTCCTACAATACCTAAACCTAGGTATAATAAAATGATCATACCTATTACCTATAGCTACCTATCGTATGTAATAGTATTTCACAATATAATACTTTCTTAAAATGATTGTTACAAGTACCTATTTCTACACGTAGTAACATTTCTATATTTTATTTTTAATATTTTACATAATCATTTGAAGTCTTTGTTTTATTGTATTTATTTAATTGAGCGCTTGTTTCAAGGAAATATTTTCCCCTAATCATAGTAATTGAATAAACATGAAATAATATTCATATTTGCATATCAAATATCGCTAGCTAGAAACAAATGTTTGAATTGCTAATCAGTGACTATTGGCAACTTATAAAACGGTAATTGAGGCGTAATTACTAATAATACCTTTATGACAATATAATGAATGATCTATATGTTTAAAACACATAAATCATTCATTATATTGTTAGTTATTTTAATGTTTGAATTAATTAGTTATTCTCTTAAATGCATGTATGCAACAATTGTTTTATTAATAAGCTAGGTACTCAATTTCAAGCTTTTTTTTTTTCAAAATAAGGTTGCTAGTTTAAAATATAGGTACTAGACCAAAATTAAGTCAGTTTTTCTCGGAATTGGGAGCTTTTTAATTACACTCATTTTTTTGCACGACATTTTTCGGTGTTGTTTTCCTTATTAAAGGATAATTTTGTGAAAAGTTTTGTATTTATGTTGTCCCACTGCAACTGGTGTTACAGGCGAGAAAGTAATGTGTAATATATTCAGATTGATAAACATATATATTTTGTTATACTTATTGATGTTAGAAAATTAGTGAATTTTATTAAATAACTAGCTTCCGCCCACGACTCCGTTCGCGCGGAAAAATAAATAAAAATTAAGATTTATTTTTTTCTACGTATTTGTCCAGGATAAAAAGTATCTCATTTTATACCCAAGATAATAAGGTATAATTATTATACCAAGTTTCATCAAAATTGAACCGTTAGTTTTTACGTGATGCCTGAACATACAGACGGAAAAAATTATATTGTTAGTTAGTTAGCATGTGCTTCTTTATCTATACTAATATTATAAAGAGGAAAGGTTTGTATATATGTATGTATGTATGGTTTTCACGCATAAACTACTGGACCGATTTTGATGAAATTTGGCACAGACAATCTTTAGACCCTGAGAAAGAACATAGGCCTACCTTTTATTGCGAAATATGTACCACGGGCGAAGCCGGGGCGGACAGCTAGTGTATAATATAATAGGCTTCCTTATTTCCGTACACGTACGAAGGCGCGTGAAGCAGCTCTACTTGCGTATAAATATTGCCACAAAATTCATCTAATTTAGTGTTATCAGAAAAATGTACACAAAGCTCTATTTAGTTATAGATAACTATTGTTAGTTAACAAAAAACTGTTTTGACAATTTCCAGAAATTTCCTTTAATCCTAACTTGTATTAAAATTAATCTAGAACTTAGATGCGCTAGCTTGTGGTGTCACTAAGTTAGAACTTGTAAGTTAATAACTTAGTTCTACAACAAAATACACGTGTACTTGTTGAGTTCAAGCGTAAACAATATTAGACGTAACTTAAACTACAAGGTTTGAGAGAATATGGTTTTAGTTCAATATGGTGGTAATAATACAGATTTATTTAGGACTAGCTTTTTGACGTTGCTTCGCCTGCGTAGTAAAACCCGCATAGTTGAACGTGAAGCGTGAACGGGTCACGTAAGTTTTCCGGTATAAAACCTATCCTATGTCCTTCCATAAAGCTATCTCTGTTCCAAATTTGAAGTAAAACCATGCGGTACTTTTTGAGTTTAGACAAAAATACGAAAAACTATATTTTTGGCTTCGATATCGACTGTAGATCACGCCCCAAGTATTATTAAAAAAATCAATGTATAGTTTTGACTTTCCTACGATTTTATTGTATGTATAGATTTGAATTTGAGCTTTTATTACATGGATAAAAAGATAAACAGACAGATGATTTTTGGGTCGATAAATCTAATCTATCTTCTCCCGAACTTGAATTAAATTAAATTATGAGTTTTAGCTTTATTTATTGTGTATAAATAGATTCTAATGTAATATTTATTTGAACTCCACATTTATTTTCATCTTGTATCTTCTTTTACAAAACATAATTCATCATAGATTGAAAACTGTCACTTGATATAAAAATTAACACAACTTCTCATTTTTTGTTATGGTAATGAAGACTTTTCGCCAGTGTCATGTTTAAAAGTTCTCAATTTGTCAAACACTCCGACAGGACTTTGATAAATTGGTTAAATAGGCATTAGGTACCTATTTTATTCATTCATACTTTATTGCTCTGAAATAACTTAACTATCTCATTACAAATTAAAACAAATGGCGGTCTTATCGTTAAATAGAGATTTCTTCCAGACAACCGTACGGAAGGAAATTAGTTAGACGATAGGAATGTAACAGTATATAATATTTTATTTCGAGAGCATAATGGAGTAAAAACCCAAATAAAATTTTCATCTGATAAACAGATAAATGAAGGTCGACGGACCTTTTTGGGATTCTGTAC
>CAJQZN010035052.1:0-11854 GCA_907164685.1 Colias eurytheme | reverse complement strand
AAAGTATATTTCGGCACACTTAAGTATATATATAGACATTTTACGTTTTTCTTCTTCTGTGAATACTTGTCTAGGCTTGACATAACCTACTTTTGGACTTTCAATGCTCTTCTTCTTCTTAGTATTGCCCGCTCTGTCTTTCCCTTATACTCTTTCATTCTAAATCAAAACAAATATGGTATGTCCTGTATGGTGGAACTCACAGCAATCTGGGGGCAAGTTGTATGTAACATGTTACTACTAACCCCGAGATTTTGTTACAACTAGCCCCTAGGTATAATTTTTAATATTTATCAAGATAACTATTAAATCAACTTAGTAATTTTAAAAACAATTACAGAACATCATTAATAGTTATATTCTATCATCAAATAAAATATATACAACTCTAATTAGTCGTAAATAGTAAAGCCAACCAAAAAGTTACGAAAGTGAAATAATACGTTAACTGGCGCCCATGAAGCCCTTGCACACATCTAGCTAATCATCTGGCTGGCAGGACACTGGCTGTGATGAAGCGGTGTGGCCAGTTATAATCGTAAGATTCAGTAAAAAAAAGACGTCAATAAGGTTTACATTATTATTGAAAAAGGTCTGTTACTACTTACCCCTGTTACAACTAGCCCCTTGCTCCCCTACTTTGTTTGAAGTAAAATATTTTTATAACTGTTACAAAAAAGTTTACATCTTTTGGTATTCTATACAGGGTGTCCCACTATTGGTATACTAAGCGCGAAGGGACTTGTAGTTTTGCATACACTGATCTCGTAAAAAATACTTAAACAACAAAATTACGTCAAAAATTTTTTGCTAAATTTTTCCTGAAAATTTATGTTTTCTTCTCTAGCTTCGCGCAGCCAGCATAAACCGCTTCTCTAATGTGAGCATTTTGTCTATGAAAACATAATCTTAAACGATAGCTCACGTGCTGGTGGCAAAGTTGGGTGGGTTGATTGTTATGGGTATACACATAGAGTTTTAAAAATTCATCTATTTGAAAAAAAATGCGTCTGGAATTTTATAAGTATTTTTTACGTACTCAGCGTATGTAAAACTATAACCTCCTTTGAGCTTAGTATACCAACAGTGGGACACCCTGTATAAGCCGGTTACTCATGTAGGTACCTGCAGCAGAGTCAATATTAGAATTTGGCTAGTGTATAGGCAAGCAGGGGCAATTTACAGAACAGATTGTTCCAATATTGCCCCTTAGCGTTTAATCTTTTGCCTTGTGATGTTAATAACAAAAAAGGACCGAGCTGCTATCAATATGTCAAACAGGACTAACTAATCACATACCTAGTAGGTATGTACCTATAGTATTTCATAATTCATTATTATCGGTGTGTTCCTTTTGTAATCATTGGGAGAAACAGTTCATAATATTTTTGTATCAGCGCGCTTTGTTACAAAGAATTCCTTTTCTACCCCAGCATGTGTAAAAAAGATCAAAAAGACTTTATTCAAATATAGACTCGTATAAATCCAAGCTCAATTGCATAGAGTTAATTATCTAAATGATTGGGCGAAATGCCAACATTCACGATGCATACAAAATCTCACTTTGGAACTCTCGTCGTACTGTTCAAGTATTTCCTTTTATCTCTAAACAGCTGTGGTATTTCTGATATGATATCCTTATTTAATATTGAAATATATTTAAAAGTTAGTTCTTTTTTGAAATACTAAATACATACCATATGATGCCAGTTTATATTGTAATTATTGATGAATAATACGCCATACACACATTTTATTCAGTCACATTATATCATAAACAATACTGCACTATTAAATGATTAAAAAACAAAAATCACACCACTAAAATATTAATATTTTAACATGGATATAATATTTTCACTTTTAAATAGGTACACTCAAGCCACCTCAAACTCAAAATTGAATTTTTAAAACATTTCTCGCGCCTTATTTGAATATCGAACGATGAACCTTTTTCTTTTTTTTTCCTTTTTTTCTTTTCGAATTGCGGTTTAATGTATTCAAATTTTTTAATTTTATCAGTCACCAGGACCTACAATTATTTTTTTTTTGCTTTTAATACAGATTAAGTATACAGATTTTTAAAAATGTTCATGGGTCATTACTTTTTCTTACTTTTTATTTGAATTGCAATTACAATTTACTGATTCCAGTTAAAGACGAAAGTAATTAATAAATTATACTTATCGCACATGTAACAACGGAGTATTCACGTAGCATAACATTGATATTTCATAATTACTCTATCGATAACGGACACAAAGAAAATCTTTGTTTGAAAGTAGCTACAAATTAACATACAAAAGTTGCTTTGTTGATGTTTAGATTCTTTGACGTTAATGTCTTGGTGAAATATGAGTTAACATTTATATGTAAAAGTAACTAACTCTCGTTATTCAGTTTTTTAATTTGATGTATTTAATAAAAATAGTAGAAAACGAATATTACCATTGTAAATATGAATAATCTGAATTGTTGGTATTAATGAATATATTACAAATTCCACGCAAAAAGTAAAAAAGTGCAATAATAAGTATAATTGTAGTTTACATAATAATCTAGATATTAAACCTTACATGTAAAACATAGACAAAAACATGTTACATCGAAGAAAACTTGTTATTAGATCCTACTTCAAGGATCATAAAATTCTTTAAAAAAGCCATTATAATATCTATTCGGGCAATAAAAATTGCGTGTTGAATAATTAATTGACATAAAGCATATAAATAAAACTCTCGCGTAATCCATACTATGTATTTTTAAACATAATAAAATATAGACAATATACTAATATATTATCTGTGATTAGGTATACCATTTATTTTTCGCAAGCATTCGATTGCAGCCATAAAAAAGTAAATAAATTGTCTATTCCTAGATTTATTTTTAACATTAGTTATAAATAAGTAAGGCAATTTATAATTGAGTGAATTTATAATTGAGAGAGTGAAAGTGTACAATAAAAATACTAGGTTTTTAATTTATAATTTTCATAGAAAACAGAATGATTCATATTTGAATAAAGCGGTAGGTACACTCAAGTACGTTGCGATCAGCCAGCCCATATAAAATGTATAACAAATTACCCTTGCACGTGTATAAAATAAATTTATTTATATCGATATCATTTCCCGCGCTTCTAATGACATATCTTCTGCATAACATGTTATTATTATTTACATATTAAAAACATAAATCTTCATTATTTAATTCATTAAGTAACTAAGTGTTAATCTGTTTTTAATTATAAAACAATTGTGTTTTAAACATCCTTTATCAAAGTGCATTTGTCGTCTTCGACTTCAGAACTTAATCAAAACCCTCTTACATCTTTAAATAAACTTCATTCGTCTAATTTCAATCGATCTGTTTTAATTTTACCTCACAACACTCAACGGAAGCGTAAAATTACTATGTAATAAATCTTTTGTAATAATATAGCGTGTCTTGGCTCAATCGCAACATGACCAGAATGATTGATCTGCCGGGGTTCCTTATCTCATGGAATAGTGGGTGAAGATAGACTCGTGAGGAGAGCGAGAGGGGTCAACGATTGTTGGTCAGACGATTGTATCAGCATACATAGTGCGGCGCGTGGTTCGTATAGATAAGTTGGCAATTCAATACATTTCACACATCGCTTATTGCACACATGTAAGTAGCAACCCGCAATACTGTTTTAGCAAGAAATTGTCAGTTTTGATAGCGTATTGATACTTTCTCAAATCTAAGAGCGAGCGCGCACGAGCAACTTTGTCTCCGCAACTATTTTGTCTCCGCAACTATTTTGTCTCCGCAACTATTTTGTCTCTTCACCCATGGGCTAGTATGAAAGTGCGCGCACGTAGCGACGCAAATCCCCATACAAATTGATGGGAGAGACAAAATAGTTGCGGAGACAAAGTTGCTCGTGCGCGCTCGCTCTAAACAAACATTATTGTAGGACTTCTGACTATTGCGGAGACAAAGTTGCTCGTGCGCGCTCGCTCTTAGGTAGAGCTAGCGCGCATGAGCAACTTTTGTCTCCGCAACTTTTTTGTCTCTCCCATCTACTCTATGGGCTAGTAAAAAAGTCTCCCGGGAGTTGCGTCGCTACGTGCGCGCACTTTCTTAACAAAAATGTGTGTTAAATTCGTGTTGTACATAAATTCACATATAATTCAAATCAGATCTCGGAAGCGGGAAGATAACTCGTAGACAAAATTTAAGTCCTCTTCAGAAACTTTACTTCACCTATTTGTCAAATATTTAAGTAACACTAAAAACAATACCTATTCGCCATTCGGTATAATAAATATTATACATATAATACTTATAATATAAGTGACAACTTACAAGATTAATCAAAGCTTGTCTAGGCCTTACGTTTCTTACGCGGTACAGTGTCTAGACAAGCTGTTAAAACGCTACCTTGTCAACTAGAGTTTATTACGTCGAATGTCCTCAGTCCTTTATGTTGTAATAGACTTCCTCATTCTATGGCACAGGATATAAAAGTATAATTAATCTATTTTTAACATGGCCGTCGCTATTTTTAGCGTGAATAAAACATAAATAACTGCTAAACAGATGATAACTAGGCTATTCCTAATGACTTTGATAGACTGATGTGTTTATTTTAATTTTAAGGTTTTTAGGCTTATTAAATTACAATATTATATTATTCAAACATGAAGATTAAACCGATAAATTGAAAGCACTTGTCTGATAAATGCATTCATTCATAAATCAAGAATAATAAAATAAAAGTATTGAAAGCACGTACACTTTTGCTAACGCTGCAAATATCGATAATATTTAAATACGACGTCAAATAATTCTTATTTCATGATGGATAAATAGATTGTGTGATGAATTGAGATTATGACGTGATACTTACGTTCAAGTTTCTATTTCTGATATCAAGTTACATAAAAATAAGTTCGTCAATTTTGTCTCCAAAACCAAGCACATAGAGAGAACTCTACATACAATATACTTCTTAATAGAAAAGAGTTTGTGTCGATACAAACTATAATAATTACTCCAATCGATTTCTTCCTTACTTGATGTTTAGTAAAGTTTACTGCAATCAATACGTAATCATTTAATGATTATCGATACCTATACTATAGTATTAAAAAATTGCATGCTTTTTTCCGCCTGTTACGCTATCGTGGAGAAATTGAGCCAATTTTGATGCAATTAATAATGAAAATTCAAAATAGTGTGAAAGTACGAGGGTACTATACATTATCAAATATAGGTCAAGCGTTTTTAAGATTCGACCCCTATACAAATGAAGTGGATGCCATTATTAACAATATAGGTACTTATATTTAATTGTATTATCACAGACTAATAATAATATACTACGTGTATTATTATACCATTGTTATGCGTAGCTAATTTAATAATTAATTATTTAATAGAACAAAAGGAATAAGTAGGAGCTTTACTTTTTGTCTTACTTACATAATATTGATATTTCAATTTCAATTTAATTTAAAGAACTGTTTCTTTAACATATCCACTTTCACTTTCTATTTATCTAATTTCTAAAATAGGTAATCAAAGTTCTACGTAGCCAGGCATCCATACTAATATTATAAATGCGAAAGTAACTCTGTCTGTCTGTTACTCAATCACACCTAAACTACTGAACCAATTTGCATGAAATTTGGTATGGAGATATTTTGATACCCGAGAAAGGACATAGGCTACCTTTTATTGCGAAATATGTACCACGGGCGAAGCCGGGGCGGACCTCTAGTACTACATAAATTGAAAAAAATGATGTTTCAAAACCACTGAATGAACGATTATTAAATTAACCCATAAATTCTCCAACACAATGAAAACAAGACAAAAACCCCACTGCTACCAGGCACGAAGCTCATAAATTGACACCTGATATTTCATTTGAGTTTGATTCGCGCAGGCCTTTCATTACTATTCGGGAGTGAGGCACGATTTTGAATTATGGCCTATCATCTCATTAGTTTCCTCCCGGGGCATGCCTCATGAGGGGTGTTTAGTATAATCGCGGGACGTGCAACCCGGCGTAATTACAATGTACCGCTACGGCGACGGTATACAAACAGATTCACGGTGCTCAGACAACAACAAAGTAACATTTGTAAAAGGTTACGTTGCAATCACATTTTGCGATAGCCATTGGCCATTTAGCTTGCACGATTCGGTCGGCGCCTTTTGTGATTGACATTGTTGCGTATACGCATAGTATAATAAAAAAATCTGTTTTTTTGTGGGAATAGAAATGAAATTAGATATTAGGTCAGGTTCATGATTAAATATTAATAATTAAATGTAATAAAATACATTTGCGCTGAAATTCATACTTACTCAGGTTTTAGAATAGCCGTAGAAACATTATTCTTATCTTAAGTGAAGTCCCATCCCCATGTCCCCTCGTGGGGTAAGGGGCAGATGCATTATTTGTTCTTGGGTCTGGGTGTTATTATCTATATATGTATTTATTAAATATTATATTTATCGTCGCCTAGTACCCACAACACAAGCCTTAATTGAGCTTACTGTGGGACTAGGTCGATTTGTGTAATAATGTCCTATAATATTTATTATTATTATTTATTTATTATACATGTGTTCTACTGATCGATTTTCTTTAGGGACAAGTAGGTGATTAGCCTTCTGTGCCCTACCAGACCGAGACTTTTTTTTTCTTCGTCTCCACCGGGAATCGAACCCAGGACCCCTCGGTTCTACGCTCACGCGTCAACCACTGACTGTACCAGAGAAGCGGTCAATTTATTCTTATCTTAGCAGGATACAAAAAGATTAATGTCATCACAGAATAAGCATAAATCAAAATGTAACAATAACTTATTAGTTTCATTAAGAGGTGAAAACAGTCATTACGAAGCTAATCACCAGTCAATTACAGAGTTGAAGCTAACGCTGTTCAAATTAAAATAGACTAATGTGTTAGTTGCACGTGCTTCTTGCAAACTCCATCTGATCACGAGATCGTTACAAAGAACATGGCTTATTTCATCACAAGGTCAATAGCACTTATACTCTGTCCATTATATTATTTGCTTTTTGACAGCTTCACGCCTATGAAGGATTGTATTGTCTATGTTAAAATGTCATACAAATAATTATCGTTCTTCATGGACAGGTCCCGCCCACTTAGTGATGTCTACACAAAATTATTCAATGATGGGTCGATAGATTATAATAATCGATAGAAATACTCTGTAAAATATATCCGATACAGAAAAACTCTTCTATTATGTTATATAATTTAAACGTAAAGACAACCAAATTGTAAGATAGAAACCAATAAATAATAAAATATTAGTTTAGTTTAGTTTTAACATACAATGCATAGATATGTGGTCTTATTATTACATATCTTATAAGTACGTTTACGTTGTAATTATTATTTACGTACCTGATTCGATTTATGATAATATTTTGAATTTATAATTGAAATGGTATCACAATCGATAATCTTTTGAACATCACTTCTGGTATCACCCGTCGAGCTGTCAAAAAGCAATTCTTATAGTGGACAGACTATAGTGATAAACATTGAACAATATATTAGTATACTCTGTACTACGCAGTGCAATTAGCAATGAAAATGAATCGAAAAGAAGGCATGCGTAATGCCGTTGTTCAAATCGATATATTATTATGCAAAATTCAAGCATCGTTATTATGACACCGAGTTTTATGCATAAAGAGCAAAAAATGTTAATCAGCATGTTAATTTACAAAATAATTCAAATGTGAATGTGCAAGTACGATATGTAAATCATTGCGTATTCTGTTAAACAACTTAAGGAATGCATTAAAATAGTTTCAGAAACTTGTAATAATCAATTATAGGTAACTAGCTTTCCGCCCGCGGCTTCGCCCGCGCAGTCAAAGAAAAACCCGCATAGTTCCCGTTTCCGTGGGATTTCCGGGATTGCGTCATTTTCCCGGGATAAAAAGTATAGCCTATGTCCTTTCTCGGGTATCAAAATATATCCATACCAAATTTCATAAAAATTGGTTCAGTAGTATGTATGTAATTATGTATGTACTAGCGACCCGCCCCGGCTTCGCACGGGTGCAATGCTGATACAAAATACACTACAGAAAAACTGTGAACGATGTACCTATATAAAATTAAAAACATAGCGGCCCGCTCGACTCGCCCGATAGCCGGGCGGCGCGGCCGGCCGGTACCGCCGCAAACGCTACGTCCCGCAATTTTTAAATCTGTAAAATCTTCGAAAATATTCACTTAAATCATACGGTGTAAAGGGCCATATAGATCTATATTAAATGAACAATGTATTCAAGGTATTTAATTGGTTAAGGATTAATGCTGTATTGGTTAAAATCGCATCAAAAATTAGCCATTATTTGTCGTAAAAAGTAAATGACAAAAAAAAGTTATTGTGGGTTATCCATAAGAGATAGACATATACCGTCGCGGACTTTTCTGTAGACCTTTTCAATGTGTATAATACTTAGTACATTATTTTGATAAAACTCGTAGTGTTCAGCCTGCGTTTGCAATGTAAGCGGAAAAAATGTAAAAATTTACGACATCACATTAGAAACCTCAAAAATAACAGTACTTCTCCACTATTTAATGGATGTTATTATACATATAAACCTTCCTCTTGAATCACTCTATCTATTAAAAAAAACCGCATCAAAATCCGTTGCGTAGTTTCAAAGATTTAAGCGTACAAAGGGACATAGGGACATAGGGACATAGGGACAGGGAAAGCGACTTTGTTTTATACTATGTAGTGATGATGTAGTGATGGTTGTCACGCATAAACTACTGGACCGATTTCAAAAATTCTTTCATTATTAGAAAGCTGCATCTTCACTGAGCAACATAGGCTAGGTTTTTATCCAGGAAATCCCACGAGAACGGGAACTATGCGGGTTTTTCTTTAAAAACGCGGGCGAAGCCGCAGGCGGAAAGGTAGTATCAAATAATCTTTTTTTGTAAACAAATAACATGATATACTATTTGATCATATCATTTCAATTTTCAATATAGACTATTGCGTAGGTTTACTAAAAAGTTTTTCTCCGAATCTGCGGAAAACTCGCGCATAGAAGCTGGTATAATCATAAATTCCTCTTTATAATGAACTTGTTTACTCGTTTCCATATTTTCTAATATACTTACATAGTATGGATTTTAGAATTATTCATATCACAGATTATGTAATTATATTGCTTCATATCCTACATTAATTTAATCACTAATAATGCTTCAGGTACCTTTATTTAATTCAATTGAACATTTTTACATTTGTTTAAAGTATTATCAAAAAACGCTTCTACATCAATTTAATATCAAATACGTACCTATTTTCTCGTATTTTGTTTCTGTCTGGAAAATTTAAAATAAGTGACCTTTATAATATAAGTATAAAGTATAAAGATTTAAACTTATAATAAAAAATCTAAGGGTATAAATAGTCTGTGGTGTTCCTATACACAGTAATAGCTAAAACTAGTTTTAAAAGTAAATTAACAAATAGTTGATGCATGTCGATTGACACTTAACAATGTAACGCAGTGAGATGTTAAGCGACACGTACGCGACATACGACCCGCGTAAAGACGGGAAGTTTACATTGTCCCATATTTTTAGGGTTCCGTAGCCAAAATGGCAAAAACGGAACCCTTATAGTTTCGTCATGTCCGTCTGTCCGTCTGTCCGTCTGTCCGTCTGTCACAGCCGATATACTCGGAAACTATAAGTACTACAGTGATGAAATTTGATGGGAATATGTGTTGTATGAACCGCTACAAAAATATGACACTAAATAGTAAAAAAAAGAATTGGGGGTGGGGCCCCCCATACATGTAACTGAGGGATGAAATTTTTTTTTTCGATGTACATACCCGTGTGGGGTATCAATGGAAAGGTCTTTTAAAATGATATAAAGTTTTCTAAAAAACATTTTTCTTAAAGTGAACGGTTTTTGAGATATCAGCTCTCAAAGTCGTAAAAAGTATGTCCCCCCCCCTCTATTTTTATAACTACGGGGTATAAAATTCTAAAAAAAATAGAGGTGATGCATGCTAATTAACTCTTTCAACGATTTTTGGTTTGATCAAAGTATCTCTTATAGTTTTTGAGATAGGTTGATTTAACTGTAATTTATTATATTTGCTGCTACGGAACCCTTTGTGCGCGAGCCCGACTCGCACTTGGCCGGTTTTATTTATAAGTAGAAGCAGTATAGATAGCTGTATTTTTTTAATGCAAACAAACGTACCTTAAATCTCTCATCAGGGTTTTGAATTGAAATTTTGGATTTCACTAGGTAGTTAGTTTTGTTACAAAAATTTGACGTTTTGCATCAACCAAAGCAAAGCAAACATCAGAAGCAATAGATCACTTTTTCGACACCAAATACTATTAACCGATACTGTGAATTGTGAAATCATTAGATACTAGTAGGTACATACAGGTAATTCTTATTCAAGTCTATTAATATGCGTGTATTACACGTTGTTAATTATTCTATAATGTCCTGTAATGTCCATTATGCACGTAGCACTATGCCTTACAATGTATGCACACAAAATAAGAAAAAGCTAACCTAACAAAAGTGCATTTTGTGGCCAACTAAACATACGCAGCGACGCGTGACGTCACACGTGGAGGTGCGGACTGCGGCTTACGTTTTCGCATTCTGTCGCGTCTCGGCACATGGTGTCGAGTTGCAGTCTCGTAGACCGCCTTAGTAGCCTTACCACAGTCAATATAATACAGACAGTATAAGACAACTAAGCCGATGAACCCACCATTATCAGGTTGTTACTTTGTAAATCGTTTCATTACGTAACCTTTATGCGATACGCCGTGCGGTGGCCGTTGAAGGAAGTTTCACGCGCTTTGTAATGCTTTGGCCTTTGACTGCAACTTACGAGTCCCGTCGATGTTTCGGACGTTTTGATTGTAATTTCTGTACGGTTCGTATATTAACTGTGGCCTTAGCAACCTCACTTACCCATAATTATTTACGTATAATATCGTTCGAAGAAATTGAATGATTGGTTAAAACTTAAAACATTCCTCAGCATAGATTTGAAAACGTTTAATCGCATGAGTAATTAAAAGGTAATTAACGTTAAGTGTCTACCGCACGTAATGCTTAGTAATTGTTATAATTAATAATTATAACAATTACTAATATAATTATTAATTATATTCATAAAACTAGATTTCCGCCCGCGGCTTCGCCCGCGTTTGCAAAGGAAAACCCGCATAGTTCCCGATCCCGTGGGATTTCCGGGATAAAAACTATCCTATGTGTTAATCCAAGTTACCCTCTATATGTGTGCTAAATTTCATTGTAATCGGTTCAGTAGTTTTTACGTGAAAGAGTAACAAAAATCCATACATCCATACATCCTAGATAATTAATGGTTTCATTACAATGCTTCAAGTGTTTTCTGCGTCAACTATTTTATACTAAAATAAATAGGTATTTAAAAGTAAATTAAAAGAGAAATGAATGAATTAAATAGGTAACTAATTCCAAATTCCAAGTTGTGAAAAATCAATGGCATTTACCGGTAAACCGTGAGTAGCAATAATTTATTTAAAAAGTATTTTAAGTGATATAATTTTTTATGTTAAAAAAATGCCCGGCGATTGCTCAATTTTTGCGAATTGTGAATTAAAAATCGAGTGTCATAATTCAACTTAATTTAGTGTCATTACAACTCAACGGCACGTACAATTTCAGATCTAAACGTATTTTAATTACTTCCGAACCACTGAGTTAAGCTCATCATTTTCAATCATGAGTTGATTATATCTTACAAAAAGATAAATACATGTTCA
>CAJQZN010035049.1:0-10323 GCA_907164685.1 Colias eurytheme | reverse complement strand
CCAAATGCAATACTGGTACAAAAAGTTTGGCGAAATAAATTTTTTTTTGCAGATTTTCGGCGGTATGGCGACCATTTGGAATCGTCCGAAAAGTATGGCATGGCGATTTTCGTAAATGGCTGCACGACGATGGTTACCTGTGCAAAAGTTAGCCTGGTACAAATGGTTGAATAATTGTTTTATTTAAATCAACATATTCGCGTCGGTATGGCGGGCTGTAAGTCACACCGGAAAAGTATGGCATGACACTACCGCCTACTTCTTTTTTATGGGCTATCGGTAAATACTAAAATTTTTGTGTTACAAATCGTTTGACTTTCGCTATTTTTCCGACGAGTTCGGCTAACGCCCACGCGACTAAACCACCGATACCAGCGATCACACCATCATTTTTCTTTTTATCATTGAGTACTAAGACTCCTGTAGAACCGCCATCCTGTTACAAATGACTCGAAATTTTGTGTCAGTATCTCCCGGTCTATGAGTTGTCTAATGGAAAATCATTTTTATGCTTCGAAAATGTCGTTTTTTTCAGTAAAAAGTACTTAGTTAATTGGGTTGAATTTTGAATTGTATATTGCCTATTTATTTTTTAATCGCTGCTTAATATTTTATAAATAAGTACTTACTTTATTTTTAAGCGTATTAAATTATAGTAATGAGGTATTTTTATTGACAGTAATATGTATCTATTATGGCCTTGATAACCATTATCTCGGGATATCTCAACAGCTGTACTATTACCGACTTGAAAAATAACGACATTTTTTACGTAATATATTTTATTACTTACTATGTAACATTTTGATTTTGAGAAAGTTGGACTACAATTAAGCAATAATAATGTTTTAATTACTATCGTTCACTCAATTAAAATGTTACACAGATAAGACATGAATGTAACTTCATACGTTAAATACTAAAGATAAATCAATTTGTTATTTACACATAATATTATGTCCCTCATGGCTTGAGGCACTCCTGCAATACGAGACACTCCCGCGTTCTTAAAACCAGTATTTATAAATGAAATGTTTTTATAAAACACGTGCTACTTGCAAGGACTACATTCGGTTGTTGCATAACAAAAGTTTTTAAACATGTGTGAAAAATAATGGACTATTTTTTATTATGTAAGGGTTTTCACTGTGCCCTTTAAATGTCGCTTATACTCTGTAATGTTTATTCATTGGTTAATTTTCTCTTTAGTGTTTTATCGTACCTAATAGGCTCGAAGAATATTAAAATGTAAAGTTCCGTCCACATAGACGCATAATTTATTACGTATTTAAACAGATGTTTTTTTGCAAACTTATTAACGAGATCTTTTATGTACATCGTTTATATCGTTTATATACCTACATTATATTTTGTTATTGATTTATGTGTTTAAATTGTATATTAAAAGAAGTTACGACATACTTTTGAAGCAAAAAACGCATAATATGCGTCAACCGTATCGTATGCGTTTTTTATTTAGGTCATGCATATTAAATCAGCTTGAACTAAGTTCCTGATTGTTCGTAATTACTCGTAAGGTTCTATAAACACGTGCATCGAACTATTTCATTCACCCTCCTAATGATATCACATTGATCTTATAAGCTGACCATAAATCACGGTGAAGTAACATCGTGACAACTGACACACAATGTGTCCATAGACAATAGCCTCTCGGACCTGATCCAATCATTTAACGATTTGACATGCAACACGACCTTCGCTGAAACGATTTCGTGGTACTCACAAAAAATAACCCACTGAAAAATGTCCTAATTTTATTTATTGAAAATATTTAATATCGATGCCGTTGCACAGTGTGCTGACAATGAATAGATACTATAATAACTAAAATGAATTAATTTTTAAATCAAAATAACACTTTTTTAAGAAGATAGGTTGCCGATATCATAACAATTTTGTTAAGGTCCAAATCTGTTACTTTATTTATAGTCTTGGTTGGAAAAAGTATTACAAGTAACTACAAAAAACCTCATATCACGTTGCGGTCACGAGTCCGTGTGTAAATAAATAAAATTGGTCAATGTACTATAACTTGATTATCTTCGAGGGAATAAAATTATCGCCCACACGCGAATGCCACCTAACTTATTGTCTAGGTTAAATTGCATAATTTCCAATGTATTGTGGTTCTGTACTCGGCAATAATACATTGACATTCGAAGGTTATCTGTTTTAACGAGTGTAACTTAATACACCTTTATTAGATTATTTTATTTATTTTTACGATGTCGCGGATCTTAGGCCTTATTTGCAATTCTTTAACGACGGCAGAATATATTAAAAGCACCCATTTAGTTATCATCCGTCACGAAGTATAAAGAACGGTACGAAATTATTTAAAACTAGCGGTCCGCCCCGGCTTCGCCCGTGGTACATATTTCGCAATAAAAGGCCTATGCCTATGTTCTTTCTCAGGGTCTAAAGATTGTCTGTGCCAAATTTCATCAAAATCGGTCCAGTAGTTTATGCGTTTTTCCATACATACATACATACATACATACAAACCTTTCCTCTTTATAATATTAGTGTAGATAAGCAGTTTATGTTGTGGTTGCAGTATGAAGCTTTAATTACTTGTACATAATATTATGTGCAAAAAACCTGTCCAATTTGTAAATAAAATGTACCTTAGATGGATATATAAATTTGTTTACATAATACAGATCAGAATTCATTTCTGAGTAATAAAAGAGTTATTACATCCGCACTTATCTTGTACATATAAAAATATAAGTGAAAATATATGCTAATAAATCTACACGTAATCCTATAATAATAGTTTCAAATTACTTCACATCTTGTTATATGTCAGACGTAACATGTTATTAGGAAGTCGGTTTACATCAGTTGTTTCAATGTAGGGTATCAGAAATCCTACAGAAAATTCACTGGTACAGATAGGGTTATGCACTGGTTTTTTTTTAACTAAAAAGATTTATTTCGAATTCGGTTCAAAAGCATTATTCGTTATGCTAACGTTATAAAAAATTATCTAGTAAGATGTTTTATTGTATCGTGTTCAGTACAGTGTATTAATAAAGCTAATCAGCATTATAATATTAGATATAACAAGTCATTTAATAGAATAACATACTTAATTTACTCGAAAAAGATCAATTAGTTAGGTCTTGCTATATAAATTACAGGCAGTAAGTAATTACAGGCATTTTGATACGTCACGTCAATGAATTATGTTTATCAAATGATTTTGTTACAGGCGATATTCCTTATCTAAGTGCTATTAATTATTACGCGTGTGAACGTAATAATTGATTCATTAATTATCGAGAAACAACACGCAACGTGCAAGGAAATAATTTTGTTTATTGACGATTAACCGAAGAATGCTGATCGCGTGAGACGTAACAGTTTCCTTCCCAACGTTTCTCAGGATGCATATAACATTAATAACAATGTGACTTTCACGAAATACATTTTATTAAGTTATTAGTTTTCTAGACGTGTCCTCACTTGCGTAAAATTTACACGGCAACGCGACGTTTTCCTATAAGTATCTATATCCTTTCAAATTCATGCTTCCAAATAATATGTGACATCTATCTTACAAAATTGATATCTATGTAGGTACTGAATCTATGTTCTCTATGCATCGACCTCTAATGTCGAGAATAATATATTGTTTTTGTATGTAGGTAATATATTACAAAATTACGATTTTTTTGTTATTGTAAAAAACTGAACATGCACCCATTCAAATAAACACTATAACGCATGCAATGTTGCGATTTAAATGCGTTAACGCAGTTCTCATATTGTTAGCCGTGCGTTACGCAATTTCTATAACAGAGTACGAGCGTGTGAACTATTATAACATTGAATATCGTACTTATTTATACCAACATACCGTTTCAGAGCCTAAATTGTTGTTTAAAATTCCATATAAATACTAACATGGCAATCACTGACATTAAAAATACGCCAATAAAATGAAGGTCTAGTTTCTGTCTTACCCGTTTATAACATTTGCTGGTATTAAAAAAACTGAAATGGATGATTTATCAATTTGGTTCCTCTTCAATTATTGCTTGCGCGTTTATCACTCTGATATTTGAATAATTGCATTAAACAAACTGATGTTATTTAAGTTAAACACGTCCTTGGCATATAACAGATCGTCAGATGAATCAAAATGTCTAAATGTTTTGTTTTTATGGCTAATAGATCCTGTAATTAATTGATACTACGGAAGCTAGTTTAATAGGTGTAAAATTAATGTGTCGCTTTAATCGTTAAATAAAAAACAAATCAAATTTCAAAAACAAATGCCAACCAGAGACATTTTAACTGACATAAAGTAATGGAATTACCATAGATAATTAATCGTTCCATTTTTAAATAACCGACTCATACTGTCCTACACTTAGAGCATTAAATGCTCTAAGGTCCTACATGACGCATATAAATGTTACCAGCATCTTTAACACGTGAATGTGGATTACAAAAGCTTGAGATTATCACACCCACATAACAAAGAGACCAGACAATAGACAAACAAAACTTACCATAACCAACGCATAAGTTGTAAGTAGGCTGTGCATACATGTTATGAATTTATTATACAGTTGCATAATACGTACCGAGAAATGGTAAGTTAAATGAGACTTTAAAGGCAGTATCTCAAAGTGGCCCATTTTCAGGCCATTAATTTATTTCAACATTTTTTTAATACCAATACAAATATGTTTTGCTCACACGGTGGACATATTTGGTATTTGTAAAAGAAATATTATACAGATCGTAATAAGAAACACATCACTTAGTACGAATTCAATGAGAAATTAAAATTGACATACACACTAGTCTACATAATATACATATTAATCTACATACCTAAATTTTATATATAATGATAATTAAATGCAAAGTTCAATAACATTGAAAGAGGCAACAAAGGGCAAGGTTCTTAGAATACATAAAATAAAAACTTTCTGAGAAACATACCTATAAGCTCGTGAAATAAATTATATTTTGAAACGGTTTTTATGTCCCATACATTCCTATAGAATTTGTATTCTTAATAAGAAATAACAGTTACTACAACTCCATGTTCATTATTATTTGTATATCTATCCCAAATTTGGAGCAGTTATAGCTACTTTAAGGCTCGAGAATTTGAGCAATATTATTATGTTTTACCGTACTTACTAATTGTCCTGTCTCCATCCGAATACACTTTTTTGTCTTTTTTTGTAAAATAATCCAAACATAGACAATTAATTCGTTGAACCGTTCTTCATTTTTAAGATAGGGAACTAAACCGAGTCAGGACTCAGGACTCTCCTTTCTACTCAAAACATTACCATTACAATGCTACAAAAAAAACATCAGTTTTTTATTTTTAAATATTTTTAAATTTAGAATACACATACTTTTTTTTGTTGAAATGACAGGGGCCATCGCAGAATAAATAATTGCTAATAACCTAAGCTAATAACATTGCTGCGGTGCACAATAACCTACTAGGTATTACTAGTTACTACTATTATAACAAGTTCTTCGAGCCATTCATCAATGCTTTTTACTAGAAGGTGTATGAACTGCGTATGACATCATTACGTTTCTTGTTCATACATAATACTAAGTATGGGAAAAGAGTTTATCCAGTAATTTTATACAAATTGCACTACAAAATACAAACGCGAATGACCGAGTGAAAGTGATTGATTCTCATAGACATTAGAAATTAACTCGGATGACATGCCAAATGTTTAGAAATTCAGCAAACGACTTTTTGTTTGTTTACAAAAATTGTGATGTAATTTTATCGTGCAACTGTCTCTCTATTTGCTATTTAAATATATTCGACCAAGAGGAACTGACAATTGATGTACATATTGTTATGGAACAACGAGTAGATACCTAAATAAACTTAAATTTTTTTATTAAACTGTACATTATCTGCATTCTGAAGAAAGCTTGATTTTTGTCAGATGGAGCATAACTACATATTTATAAAGTCGGTTAAAAAGTAATTAACATATTTTAAAATTTTCCATGAATTTTTAATTTCAGATATAACTTGGAAGACTGGTAAATTGTTTATTGCTAATCCTTCTGAAAGCAATCAGATTTTTCTATTCGCTAATAATAATAGTTATGTATATAAATTTACTTAGAGTTTATTAAATTGTTATTCTAATATTCTACATTTGTTCTACATATTAACAACGACTGCTTCCATATTTGACGGTAATAATTTACCGGCTACATTGATTAAAAAGTTATATCTATTCAACAAGAACTCATTTTTTAATTTTTTTGTAAAGGTAGACAATCATCATGCAATCATCTATGGTTTTAATCTTTAAATGTAGAAAAGGAGAAGCCTAATATTATCATGATAAAACTAGGAAGAATCTGGCTTGAAAAATAGGTAATTAAATACATTACACTCATTATATAAAATTAGTAACCGAAAAAATAAAATAATGGATATTTACCTCATTTTCATGTTTATGCACTAAGAGTATCCGATTTAATTACACTTGTCAAAATGCGCGCGAAACAGGACGCAAAGGCCGCGCTAAAAGACTGCGCGGTCGGCGTGCTTTCTCCCGCTTTATAACTTGCATCAACTGCCGCCGTCCGACGGGGGAACCAAGAAAAGCAACCATTTGGCAATGCTACGCGAATCGAACGAATTCGATAAAACTTAAAATTTAAACAGATGAAATTAATCGATCTCGGATGTCATTGAAGTGTGAAGATCGGGTGTTGTTCGGTTAGTTTATGACTGCTTTCAAATTTCAATCGATTTATATTGAAAGTTAATTTAACTGTGTCAAACTATTAATCAATGGGTCACATAATATCAACCGAGTTATAATTTGCAAATCTATTATTAATAATAATGTATTGGAACAAATCCGGCTCGTGTGTCTTGTAGATTGGTAGTAACTGGGTCATTTATTATGAATTAATAAATTATTTTATTTTAAATCATGTGAGTGTTTTAACTGACATTGAAAGAATGCGTGCTTATAAGTTATATAGTTAGAAATACATATATGAGTTTCTATACAGAGTTCAATAACTTTGATAGGTCACCTCTAAGGGTGCACTCACACACATCAGTCACCGTCAAGTCACCGATGACTGATCGGTGACGGTTTGTGTACGTATCCACAAACACCAGTCACCGTCATGTTGTCCGTCAGTCACGTCGCCGGTTTGACTGAATCATTGAACACATACATCAGGTTAGTGAGTGATTAGACGTGTGTCACGCTAGAGAACATGTAGCAATTGACGGTAGCACGACGCTGACTGAACTGAGACGTGACGGCACCGGGTGAGTGGGGATAAAAGTATGATACATGTATGGAAAGATTATTTGACGTGCCTGACCGGGGACGTCACTGATAGATTTCGTGCCGGCGACTGTCGTGTGGGAACAGAGTCATACTAGAACTATTGATACATATTTTTTTTTAATCCTGTCCGGTGACGTGCCGTGACGGTGACTGATGTGTGTGAGTGCACCCTAAAAAGGTGGACACCCAAATCCAAGACCGTGTAAATTATCTGATTCCATTACATTATACCTTTAAGATTTACACGATATTGGGTTCAAAAGTATTCAATATTTTATGAATAAAATATGGAAATGTGACAAAAAAAAAACAAAACAGATAAGGGCGCAAAACCACTTGACACTTGCCTAATTTTTTTTAAATAATTTTGAGAGGAGATAAAAATTGTGTTTTCAAATATTGCTTGATAAATTCGATACAAACTTGAAGTTGTTATATTTTAAGAGCGCAAAAAAAAAAATGGTAATAAATACCTTATACGTGCTTATACTTAATTTAAAACTTACGACACGGACGCACTGATGCACCTAAAATAAATTTCGTTTGATCATGCAAAAAAACAAATGCATGTAAACCATGAAATAATCAGACAAGTTATAAACATTTATAAAATTCTATGATATGTTTATTTAAGCGTACCTATAACACAGGATATCCAAGAATTTCGAAAAAAAAACGACCTTTAGGCTAATGGCTACATGATCATAAAATAATTTTTAGTTATAGGTACAGAATATTTAAATCTATAATTGATTAGGGTCATTTTATGTCCTTAAGATGATTTATGTTTATTTTTTATCTCAAAATTTATCTGGACCAAAATTTTGTTACTTACACGTATTTGAATATACCTACGTGCTAAAGCATCTCAAATAAAAATACCTTCAATTTTTACCTTATCAACATCATATATAACTCTGATTAATAGGGACATGTTTACTTTGTGATGTTCCTAAAGTTCGTTGACGTTAGAAAATTAAAAATCGGTAACGATTACGAAAGGGCCGCCCCTAGCGACCCGCTGCCACGGCACGTGCTTCCTGCCCCCTAGAGTAGGTACCTAGGTACCTTACATTATTCTAGTCACCTTTTGTAAAACAAAAGTGAAGCTACAACAAAGTTATGTTATATTACAAAATATAATAAAATACTATACTAACTAGCTGATACACAGCGTAATAGATATTGTAATACTGTGGTAACTGGTAATAGCGAGATAAAATAGTCTATGGGCGTATTCAGAAAGAAAGCTTGAAACTTATAAGCGCTTATAAGCGCTTATCGGCGCTTGTCAGCGCTAGTAACCCGCGCAGGAAAATATATGAACATGACAAGCGCCGATAAGCGCTTATAAGTTTCAAGCTTTCTTTATGAATACGCCCTATGTTGCGAGGATGACGCTTTCTGCTAGTGAAACAATTTTTAAAATGAGTCCAGTATTTTTAGTGTGAAAATATTACGAGTTACGACCATACATACAAAAATACAATTGTTTTCACTATAAATAGTTTAGATTATGTCGTCAAAAAGTACACAACAAAGAAGCTGCAATCTATAGTAATATATGCACAGCTTGTACCTACTATGTATAATAGGTAGCATAGCAGCCCTCATATTTAAATACAATACGTTTTGGGGTGGAAATTTTTAAATTTTAAAAAAATCGCATTATTTGCAATGATCCAAAATCAAAGCTTATTCAAATACACGTTCTATAAAAAAAAACATAATATAGGAAGCACTTAAAATCTATGATTGAGGAGCGAAACCTGAGTTTCTAGTATCCGTAATTTCACAATTAAATTACATATTTCCTGTTTAGTTTTGAAGATAATATTTTGGCACCACTTGAACCTATAGCTTGTATTAATCACGTAATTTAAATGCTGTAATTGTGGTGTAATTAATCTGTTTGTTGAAAAATATTTACAGCGGCGGCCGGCGATTAAGTACAAATTATTTTGATTTCAGGCCAATTTTAAATATAATTTTTTTTTCAGTATACTTTAAGGGTTGTGCCATCGTTAGGTACATACGTACATATCAAAATTATTTTTTGTTTCATTTTCATTCATATTTTGTTTATGCAGTTTTTATTCTTATGCAGCATAAAAACCGACCAAGTGCGAGTCGGACTCGCGCACGTAGGGTTCCGTACTATCATCTTTAGAAGTTTATTGTTTGGGGAGTGGGAATATTTTATTTTTAGTCTTTGTTTTTATACCGACAACGGAAATACATCATTTGTGAAAATTTCAGCTATCACGGTTTATGAGATACAGCCTGGAGACAGACAGACAACGGGGAGGCTTAGTAATAGGGTCCCGTTTTACCTATTGGGTACGGAACCCTAATAAAAAGGAAAGTTCAATTCATGAAACTGGTTCATTTAAGAGATTGTACTGAAGATATGTAAGACATTATTTTGTTGAAATATTTTTGGTTGACGTATTAATTTAAAAATTGTCTCCGTAATAAACCTAAGGTAATTTTTAATGAAAAAAATTCAAAGTCAAAGGATGTGTCTTGTAAATACTATTATCAATTATGAAATATAAATACTTAAAAATGACTTGGAAGGACAGAGCCCATAGGGCCGCACTCCGTAATACGCATTATGAAGGCAGCCTTTACTTGTAGACATTGTGATGAAGTTAAAAAATAAATCTAATAATAATAAAATTATTATGTTATGAACAGGATAAGTACTTTTTGTTATGATAATAATATATCCTCATAATGTATAGGTAACTGACTTATAATATTACACAAGAACTAATTTGATAATGATAATTAACAACGGATAATACATACAGTTAATTACGTTGCTACGGAACGATTAAAACTACGTTATGAAAGTATGGAAATTGCCAATGTTTATTCACAGGCGTTTTTGTTTAACATAAAGCATCTGATATACAATAACATTTTTACAATTTTTTGTTTACAATTAAACGTGTTCACT
>CAJQZN010035047.1:0-12039 GCA_907164685.1 Colias eurytheme | reverse complement strand
GACGAAAAACGACGTAATCGCGGACGAAGTCGCGGGCAACAGCTAGTCCATAATATTATGTATAGTGTTTTCCAACATTACAATGTATGTTTTTATTTATGCATGAATGAATAGGAGATAGTTTAGATTAAATAGTTGAAAGGATTTTAGACCTATATCTTTAAAATCACTTGGAATAAAAATTTACTAGGCTTTTTTATTAAATTATAGTTAAAATCATTTATAGATTATATACCTATAGATTAGTTTTTCGCCAAAGAAAAACCCGCATAGCTACCGCTCCCATGGGATTTTCGGGTTAAAAACTACCACATGTGTAATCCAAGTTACCCTCTATGCGTTAACTTTATTCCATGAAAATTGATTTAGCATTTTTCGCGTGAAGGAGTAACAAACAAACAGACATAAAAACTTTCGCCTTAGTAGAATTACAGAGAGATATAAATACTTGTGTTTTCGGTTTTTTGTACAGTTCCTCAATGTCCTATAAAGATTTAAAATAATTTTACACTCGTGTCTATTTCTGTCTCGAACTCGACAGGGAACTGATAAAACATATCAAATTTATCCTCTTGTATTCTAAATTTCCTAATTAATTATAATATTGTCGAGTATTGTTCAATTAACTCATTGTTTAGAATTTAATTGGATATTAAATTGATTTTCAATAGAATGGT
This sequence comes from Colias eurytheme, assembly GCA_907164685.1. Classification (NCBI taxonomy): domain Eukaryota; kingdom Metazoa; phylum Arthropoda; class Insecta; order Lepidoptera; family Pieridae; genus Colias; species Colias eurytheme. The sequence continues at coordinate 11,362 of CAJQZN010035047.1, read as the reverse complement.
TTAATGGTTGTATCTAAGTTTCTAGACGTGGGCGCCAGATAAGATATTTTTAAAGGATAGAGATAAAAACCTTTATTATAGTTATTTTATTGGCATCACAATGGAAAACTTTGATTTTTTTTTAATTTAATTAACTTTAGTTATATAAAATAAGTATATTTTAGGATATCAGGAGAATATATTTCCGTATCCACACAATAATAGTAAAGTTAAATTTCAACAAAATAAATGTATAAATAAATGTATATATATAAGTTACATATTTTCAATAATATTTCTCTTCGAGGTTTTTCCTCAACCTAAATCAACAACATTCCTTTGTTCCAGAAACGTTAATAATATTTTTTTCTAATTCAAAGGACTTTGAAATTTACATCACAAAACTCAAAGTAATTCATGAGAAAAAAAATTTAAGTGCCTACAATAAATTTAAAGTTAAAACAATAGTTCGGAACAAGATGACCCGAAAAACAAAAGTTCAACAGTATTTTATAAAATGTTATGACAAAGTGTTACCGTTTAGGCTACGCGCAGACATACAGCGTTCTGCGTTCCGCGTTCTGCGTTCTGCGTTCGTCAGTTCTGCGTTCTGCGTTCTAGCGCACACAGGAGCCGTTCAAGACATTTGCGTTCTATTTCGTGACTCTCCGCACGTGAAACATGTCTCTCGAAAGTTCATCTTCCGAAGATGAAGCCTTGCTTTTGTGGAGTCTAGAGGAGTCAAAAAAAAGTAGAAATGTTGGGTACACCCTATCAACACGAAATGAGATGATATGGGAGAATTTAGTATTCTTATCCCTGAGCTGCTTCAAGATGAAAAGAGATTTTATATTTATTTTCGAATGTGAATAAATAGCTTCAATGAGTTACATGACTATGTAAAATCTGAAATAGAAAAACAAGATACCAATTGGAGAAGACGGACCAGCCATAGCGAGAACGCGAGTTCTTTGTAATTCTGTACAGAGAACGCGAGAACGCAAGCGTTCCGAATGACCGCCGCGGTCTAACTGCGTTCTGTGTGCGCCGGCGCTATAGATCCTTCACATTACAAAGAACGCGGAACGCAGAACGCAGAACGCGGAACGCAGAACGCTCTCTGTCTGCGCGTACCCTTAGACGAGAAATTAGTGCTGGCTATAAAATCAGAAGCAACGTGGGCATCTGTTACACCGATCTACTGATTTCGCATAAAAACAATAAAAAAGCTAGCAGCTAATAACGTATAATATGTCACAGCCAATAAGTACATATAATCAACAGTTAAATTAAGAACCCAGATATCATTTAATCTTGACTACTCTTGAAATTCCGTTATGTAACTTGCTGCCTTCAGGCATCATTCATGATATCCAGTTATCGCATAATATAACATTTAATTATCTAGCTGGTTGATGCTTTAGCTACAAAAAAATCCGTTAATCTTTATTGCTGTAGTAGCATAGAAAACTAGACAAAATTTAATATAACTCGGTAGCCATATAACGTAATATTTTGTTACTATTCACGTACTTCCATGAAGACAATAAGGTACCCCTTGTTAATTTGGAGGAAATATAGAGATGCAGAATATTGTATAAGTCATTTTGAATTCTGGGTTTTGAATAAATAGCGTTGAAAAAGGAAATTTTTTCAAAATTTCTGACAAAATATATTTATATCGAATTGAACAACCTGTGAAGCTGTAATACCTAAAAAACAAAAAAAAGCAATATAACGGTGTAAGAAATCCCACCGGCGGCGCAGCCAGTAATTCCCGATGTTGGAACGGAGCAAGTTTAATGAAATTCTTGCGAACACCACTCCGAACGCGGCACTTACGAGCCGATGTTTTTCAACTTTACCCCTCCCACCCCCTCTCCCTGCACACCCCCCACACGAAGCATAGTTCGAATCCTTTGAATGCGTGTACGCTGTGGTTTCTTTTAACTGTTTTTTTACAGGCTAATCACTTTTGTGTATTTGTTTATCAAACTTAAACTCAGATATCTATTCAATGAATTTCAAGTTATTCTAGTAGGTATGAAGAAACTCCGTTAGATGCTTTTTCCTATAAACAGTTAAAGTTATGTTACAAACACTTATATTATCATTTATCAAACGAAGCATTTCATAACAGAACAGTAAAATAAAATTATTCATTTAAAGAAGAAGTGTCTTTCGTATAATAATATGTACTTTATTAGTTTTTTTGACATAAGTGTAGCGCGGCCTACGCTTGACCGCTACGATCGTCTACGCAAGGTCTACACGCTCTACGATATAATATGTGTAGGTGAAGATTGAATTGATTACAAATAACATCTTTATAATAATATATAAGGAACATATTTATACGTATAATTAATTAATAGTTCTCCTTTATTAAGAAAATAAAAGTCAAACTTGTAAAACATGACATGTTATTATTAATTTTCATTTCATTTCTTAGAAGTTGAAGCAAATTAAGTTATTAATTTACATGAGGGATAAATTAATTAAAATTGTAAAAAATATAGTTTAGTAATTAGCTTCGAAGGAAATAAAAATATATTTTCAGTTAAAATCTTTTCGTTCTCCCTTTCTCTTCTTGTAACTCTTTCACCTAACATAAACGTCTAAACAGATTCTGATAATATTTGCCACTAAGATAGACTGTAATCTGGATTTCATAATCAAACGCGCTAAAAGCTTATTATAGAGTTACCGGATAAAAAAGTCAAATGATATTACCAGAAAAACCGTAGTCTGAACCTAGTTTAACCTTTTCACTCGAGTACCAGCAAAACCGCGGTCTAAACCTAGTTTAAGTGGGTACACATTTCACTATACAACACATTTAAGTCAGCCTTATCTGGTTAAACAGTAGTTTAACAGCGCGAGTGCGGGCAACTTTAACTGTGAGTTTAAGAGCGCCATTCATCACGCGACCGTTGAAAATAACTTTGCGACCTTTACTAGGGAATATTGAGTTGTAATGGAATCGGTTTTTGATTTATATGTAAGTTTTTTTTTCAAGCGTAGAGTGAACTTATTGGTAATAGGGAAGCGCTTGACCACAATCTCGCCTGATGTTAAGCTGAGATGTGGTCTAAGATGGAACGCGCTTCCCTAGCAGGTACCTGTTCACTCTACGCTTGAAGACCCCCATATTGTACTCGTCGGGGAACACAGACTCAGGAAGCATGTTCCAGTCCCTCGCGGTTCGTATAAAGAATGTGGAACCAAACCGCTTGGTCCGGGTACATGGAACGTCCACCATATGGCGATGCCTAGAGTCTGTGCGCCTCGACGATCGATAGAAGAACGGGGATGGCGGAACGATATCGTGCAGTTCCGCAGCGCACTCTCCAAAGTGTATCCGATAGAAGACCGATAAGCTGGCCACTCTGCGGCGGTGACCGAGGCTCTGGAGCTTTTTGCCTACTAGGTCATCGTCGTTTATGAGCCTCTTGGCACGCCTCTCTATCGCCTCAAGTGCCTCCAGCTGGTACTTGGCGGAACCGTCCCAGAGGTGAGAGCAGTATTCCATGCACGATCGGACTTGTGCTTGATAAAGGTTGAGCATCTGTCCCGGGCTGAAATACTGTCTCACCTTCGCCAGAATTCCAAGCTTTTTTGAGGCTACTTGGGCTTTTGATTCAATGAAGGAACCAAAGTTCAGAGTAGGCGTTAAGGTGATACCAAGAAGCTCGAGGTGGTTAGTTATCGGCACGGATACACCTTGGAAATTCGGAGTCAGGTGGAATGGACTCCGTTTAGCGGAGAATAGACACGCCTGGGTCTTAGACGCATTGAACTTGACCAGATTGGCATCGCCCCAGTCGGAGACCGCCTGTAAGGACAAGTTCATGCGATCAACCATCGCCTCCCGTAGAGACTGAATTTGTGCCGTACTGGCTCGCGCGCTGGATACATATCTCTCCACAACAGTGCTATCGTCTGCGTACCCATAGATACCGGGTTTCAGCAGATCGTTGATGTGTAGCAGGAAGAGTGTTGCGGAGAGAACTGATCCCTGAGGAACTCCGGCATTTATAGCCATTCGGTCGGACGAGCAGCCGTCAACGACTACCCGGAGCGACCGGTCCCTCAGAAAATCTGAGATCCAGGCGCAGAGACCAGTTGGCAGACCGTAGGATGGAAGCTTGCCAATAAGACTATCATGCCAGACCCTATCGAAGGCCTTCGAGATATCAAGGGAGACAGCAAGTGCCTCACCATGATTCTCGATGGCCTCGCTCCAGATGTAGGTGGCGTACGCTAGAAGATCCCCAGTGGACCGGTTTCGGCGGAACCCGTATTGACGGTCACTGAGGAGGTCATTTGCTTCTAGGTGTGCCAGGAGCCGGCTGTTCAGTACACGTTCCATAGTCTTACAGAGTATGGACGTGACTGAAATTGGCCTGTAGTTTGAAGGATCGGCACGACTGCCTTTTTTGGGCACAGGCTGCACGTTGGCAAGTTTCCATGATTTCGGAACTATTCCAGTCGTCAACGAAAGGCGAAAGAGGCGTGTCAAAACAGGAGCAAGTTCAGGCGCACAGGTTTTAAGAACTATGGCTGGAATTCCATCAGGGCCACTGGCTTTATTCACATCAAGATTCCGCAGCGTTTTAAGAACCTCCGTCTGACGGATGCGAATTTCCGGCATTTTCGCCTCGCATCCAGGTAGACTGGGAGGTTTCGCGCTTGCGGGATCCAGACGAGAATTTTCCGCAAATAGAGAAGCAAATAGGTTCGCTTTCTCTACGGCGGTGTGAGCCAGCGTCCCGTCAGGTTTCAGCAGTGGAGGAAGTGAGGGGCGGCAGAAATTCGATTCAACCGACTTTGCCAGGGACCAAAACGCTTTACTACCGGAGGGGTAAGAAGCCAGTTTGTTCCCTATGCGGCTAACGTGGTCGAATCGAGCTTTCCGTAGAGCCTTCTTGCAGGACTTGGCAGCCCGGTTAAAGGCTTTCTTCTTTTCAGATACGTCCCTCGCTTTGCGGTGTCGAGCGTCAACCCAAGCTAGATACGCCTCTTGCTTTAGCGCTTCAGCGCGTCTGCAATCGGCTCTGAACCAGGGCTGAGCTTTGCCGGACATGGCTACGTCGGAGAATGGAATAAAGTACTCCATTCCCTGTCGCAACACATCAGTCACAGCATCCGCGCAGGTCGAGGGGTCTTCAGAAGAAAAGCAGACAGGCCGCCAAGGATATGATGCAAAAAAGGAACGCATCTCATCCCAATCTGCTGACTTGTATTGCCACACGCGCCGAGAGCCCTTAGGACTGGGATCGGGCGGCGAGTAGACAGATACAGATTTCACCAGACAGTGATCGGAGCTGCCAAGCGGCGAGGAAATCGCTACCGAGTAACGGTCTGGATCTGTTGTCAGCAGAAGGTCCAAGCAATTGGCTGTGTGGCTCTCAACATCAGGAATCCGCGTCGCTCCTTGAACCAGCTGGGTGAGATTCAATGCTATAGCAAGTTTACGCATCTCTCTCCCAGCGAGGTCAGTGCACTGGTATGGGTATAGCCACTCCTGGTGGTGGGCATTAAAATCCCCCAGTAACACAAGCTGAGCGGAAGGGTATTTGTGTTGAGCAGCGTCCGCCGCCTCACTTAGGTACTCTGTGAGCCTGATCGTCTCCTGGTCTCCGCTGTGCGCTCGGTAGACACATGCATAGAGAAGTTTCTCTGGGCCTGTGTCCACCAGCATCCATAGTACGGAAAAATGGGGGTCTTCAAGATACCGGAGACGCCGACAACAGATGTCGTCTCGGACGTACGCGCACACACCTGACCGAGCTTTAAAATTGTGCTCCAGGGTGTAGCTGGGATAGGATAGGTACGCCAAGTCAGACGGACATCTTATCTGCGTCTCCGTGAGGAACAAGATACAGGGTTTATGAGTCTCAAGGTGGAAGTGGACTGCAGCGAGATTTGAGTGGAGACCTCTGATATTGGTGAGGTCCACTTTCAGCGAGAGGGAGTGCTGCCGCTGTGCAACTTTACTTCTGTATCTTGCTTTTTTCATAATTTGTTTGGAGAGTGAAGTAGGTGTGAAGACGGCAGTGAATCGAGGCGCTTTACAACTGGCCCTGAGACACACACTTAGAAGCCGCAATGACGGGGACTAGTCTGGAGACTGCGGGGACGCCCGAGCCCCCCCAAGTTGTCCATAGGGCCCTCTCATCCGGTCGCCAACCGGCACTATGGCGCAACTTGGGATTTTTCGCTGGTTGGCGGGGCAGCCTTTCACATGTGGCTAGCACGCTACTTGGGCCCCCTACTGACCAGCGGTCGGCCAGCGGTGCACCGTGCCTCGGATCCCGCTACCCTCCATGACTAGCCACCGGAAGCAGCAACGATAGTGTGCGTCAGATCGTCCCGATTGTAAAAGCGCAACTGATTCGACCCGTCTTCACCATGGCTACATCAGCTTCTTCATGCCGGAACACGAACGCTTGGCGACACGTCTTCAGCTGATGGGTGGTCATTATAGCCGCGACAACTGTCTCCCACCATGTCACCTGTTTAGCACCACCCAGGGGCCACGTGTAGGGTTTCTGAGTTCTGGGTATACTCCTACGGACGGAGGTGACTCGGCCCCCAAAGTAAGTGGAGTAATTGAGTTCGTTGGGGATTAATTTAGTCTGTTTGCGACATTTTGTTTCGATACCGAGTGAATGCTGTATTTTAGCATTTAACTCTTGTTCGATTTGAAGTTTTACTAGCTCAGAATAAACATATTAGTTCAAAAATATTATTAATTATTGATTGATTGTGCTCTTATAACGAGATAAATTATTGTGAAACGATTTTTATAATACGTTCGTCCTCAATCGTACAACCGAAACGAAACTGTTCAAACTCAAACCCAATCATTTATTTATTCTTCTTCTTGAAGCAATTTTAATCGTCATTCTAAAACATTTTCACAAAGGCAAAAATAAGTTCGTAATCAATGTAAGATAGATTTAAAAATAATAAGTCTTTTTTTTCTTTCTTTCTTTCTTTCTTTCTAAGTCATAACGTATTGTCAAGCTCTCATTAATTGATCTATATTATGTTTATTTCTCAAACATAACTATGAATGGCGGCCTTTATCCATCCACTAGTGTTCACGCGCGCCTCCAAACTTGCCCGTTTGTTTAAAGCCATTTGAGCGTCTTTATTTACTGTACTGATATCTATACAAACATATAAATATTTGTCCTTACCATCTCGTCTTTACCTATGTTATTTTATCTGTAAATATAAAAACGTGTCAGAAGTGAAACTTTATTCAAGATACAAAGATTCCAAAATACTCCATGACGTGTAAAGAAGTCTCACTTCAAAAGTCTCTGTTCAAAATCTGTTATTATGTTAAAACATTATTTGATTCAATACCTAAAACAAATGTATTGTTATATTTTATTGCAATGGTTGCTACAATAACATTACGTAGAATTCTATCGTTTCCTCGGATTACTACTACAAATTGAAGGTATTAATTGTTACCAAAAATAGAACATCCTGTTATCTGTTTTATTCTATCCATTTTCTACTATTTAATAATACCCGGAAAATCCCTTATAACACTGGTATTTATATCACGCACTCGTTTATTCTAATAAAATTAAGCTACCTAAATAACAATATAAATAATTATATTTAAATATTCATATTACCTGTTTGAGTTTAATCAAAATGAATAAAAAACATAAATATCACGTCGTTTTACTATATACATTCCCGCGGCTATTTATAAATAAAATAGTTGTGCCCTGCGGTTTTACCCGTAGTGTTCCACTCCTGTTGGTCTTAGCGTGATGATAATATATAGCCTATAACCTAGATAAATAGGCTATCTAACACCGAAAGAATTTATCAAATCGCCAGTAGTTCCTGAGATTAGCGCGTTCAAACAAACAAACTATTCAGCTTTATAATATTACTAGCTTTCCGCCCGCGGCTTCGCCCGCGTTTTCAAAGAAAAACCCGTATAGTTCCCGTTCCCGTGGATTTTCTGATTTTCTGATTTTCCCAGCCAATTACTACTTACCATACTGTAATAACCACAAGGCTCAAGATTATCTACGGCTGTACCATGTTAAATCGTGTCAAAATCTCGCACAGAAGCCTATCGACAGATTGTAACCCTTGCGTAACTCAGACTAGACAGCGCGGTTACAAACTATCCTAGCTTCGAAACGTGTGACGCTATAGCCGATATTAGTAGTAATAGTTTGGTAAACAAATATAATTGTTTCTTTTACATCATATTTCTGTGTCTATTATATAAAGACATACCTTTGTTCGGGGATTATGTGAAGTCGAAGGACAGTACTCTTAATTATTATAATCAAATACTTATACTTTTATATAATTAGTCTAATCAAAATTAGCTCTATCTTTAAAAAACAATTGATTGTTGTTTGCAGGTGGTTGAATTAATAAATTGTTTAAATTGTGCTGTTTTTATATTTCATGTTATGAATTTTATTAAAACGCAATTTGTAGTTTGTATCATATAAGTTGATTGAAAAGCACCTACAGCTACAGCAATATTGTGACAAAGACTATTGAGCTATTGTCAAACGCTTAACATACAACACACAAGTATGACTTACTACAAAATATCATTTCACTATATCTAGACGTAAAGCATACGATATGATCATTATTGTTCAGCTATCAGTGAAGCCTGAAGTAGGTCTTAAAGTTACGCCAACACATCGGCTGGCTGACTTCCAAACTGGCTATTGACTAAGTTTTGTGCCTCACAATCAACTGCCTGCTTTTAACTCGATTTTAAGGGAAAATATGAAAGAAAAATAGCTGCGACTGTTCTTGAGTTTGAGATAATTGGGTAATTGGCTTAGCTTACACTGATTAGGTGGTATTGTATTGAATTTTAAAAATTACCTATACATATATAACTTATCAAATAAACCAATAGTATTAATCGATATTATAAAATATAAATAAAAGTAAATGTACATGGTGTGAATCGATCAAAACGTTCTAAATTTATGTATTTCTTAAAAGTATTGAACATTCCACATTAATTTTAATAATGTTTTTCTTTACAGATACATACGTGATCAATCTCTTACGCTTCGCCGGAAATTCTCGCAACAAGCATTCTCAAGCAACGATGAAAACTTACAACAACTTTCAGCTTGTAACGTGTTAAATATACTTCGACAAAACTAGATTAAATGTATCGCCCTGTAACTGCTGTTTTCCTTATTCATTAGAGATACATTATATAATAGATATTGCTTTAATATCTCATAGAGACAGGCAACATCAGGGGCACGAGTATACTTACAATATTTCAATTGAACTCATCCATCAGAAGGTTGCATCAATTATGAATAATCCCAATTCATTCTGGAGCTCTTTGTTGGACAAAATGAAATTCCCGAATCTTCCGACCACGGATTGACTTATGTAAATAGAGATAATTGATGAGTCAGCATGAATCCAGTCCTTATTCAAATTTGGGACTTGTATTTAAAATAAGAATTTGATTGGATTCTGTTGGTTTTGTCATTCGAAATTGTATTCAGTTTACGCGCCTGCATGTTTTTAACTGCGAGCAAAGAGCTTAATCTCATAGATTTTATACTGTTAAAATAATGGGACAATTTAGGAAATTTATGACAGTTAACCGCCCGCCCCGGCGTCGACCGGGTTGACCCTGGATATACCCATATAGATAAGAAACCTATTCTCAAGTTATTAATGGAGAAAAATACAGCGAGCAAACACTAATTCGTATTTATTGTATTAATATGACAGAGTAAAGGATTAGGGAAAAGTACGGAAACCTATCCCTCTTATATTTGAAGGGTTATTTACTGCGAAATATAAATCTCTTTTAGTTATTTCCTTATAATATTTATAACAAGTATTCTCTTTAATGATCTATATAATATAGTAAAATGGTATATGTATGATGTATATCCGTTAAATGTTTCCTCTTCTCATTTATAGTATCAGAAATCTCTAAAAATAATCGTTCAAAAATAAATCAGTTTTCGTGAACACGAGCGTAACGAAGGCGGTCGAAGTCGAGTAAATGTAACATTGAACGAAAACAAAGGAATTAAATAAATTATTCCACTCATCTGACCTGAGTGCCGTTGAGACGATAATCAAAGAACGAGAACTAGGTCATCTTATTATTAGTAGGAAAACATCAAATCTCGACAAATTCCTCCAAAAGTAGCTTCTCCGCCAATAATAATAATTGCAAAATCAACTCAACCCCATAATACAGAAATAGAAGCACTAAATCTATTAAGCCTCCGATTGAAATTAAACCTTACAGCCTTATAACAAAGTCTGCAATTGTCGAACTACCGTCAATAAACAAAAGCAAAGTTATCGATAGAATTGTCAATTGAAATTGAACTCTATCGATTTGTGATAAGAGTTGTTTGTGCGGAATATGTAAATGATGCAAGAGGATCGAAATTGGATTTGCGATGTGTTAGCTCGTAGTGACAGAATGAAATGGTTGTAAATGTAAAAAATGCACTAAGCATGACGCCAATGCGAGAGCTAAACGTATACAAATGTATAATTTATTTTTGAACAGCCTTGATGTATGTATTAAATGTTTTACCTTGTAATAGGAGCCCATACATTTGCTCACAAAGTAAATAAACAATTGTTTAGCGTACACATAATTTAGGTTAATGTAAACATCACTTATTGGGCTTCTAAGATAGATTAGAATAGACGAATATTTAGAAGGGCAAATTATTATAATTGTGTCTATTGTGTGAAGGCCTTTGTTTCATTAAAGGGTATGGGGTATATTCGTTTCAGTGATTGATTTTCTTTCTGGACAAGCTTGTTAGCAGCTATCTATAAATATTTTTCTGCAATATGAATCGAATCTTACACTCTACGCTCACCACCACCACTGCACAAATTCCAGCTATTTATTGTATTCATTTTACATTATTTTGCCTAAATTCATTTTTTCTTCATTCATTTCTTTACCTGGGGCCTTAGACAAAGTAACAATTAAAAAACGATAACGAAGTTAGAAAAGGCAAAAATGTATGGGATTGACATTCGCCGCGTTAGATCACGTGGTCTATCTAATGTCAATCCCATACATTTTTCCTTTTCTAACTTCGTTATCGTTTTTTAATTGTTACTTTGTCTACGGGCCCTGAACTATCTAATTGCTATCCGTAACTATTTTCCATTTCAGAACAAATATGTAGGTACAATAGAATACAAAGTACAGGATAAAAACTTCTAGACCAACTTTATCTTATTAATAATCAAAATTACTATCACATTATAACATTGACATTATATTTATTGCACTACCTACTACTAACGCATTACGATAGTAACCCACAACGCTTAAATAAGGTCAAAA